>JAJSEA010000179.1:0-28837 GCA_026724345.1 Candida sp. AC06
TTTGACTACCGGGTTGGAAGAAATTGAGAGACACGAGTATGAATACTATGCACAGATGGAAGCTTCCAGTGTTGAGCAGAGCAAATGGAAGGCGATTATGCATTGGATTTTCTAGACATAGAGTTTTTGTACAATTGATCGACGAGCTTTTTTTTATATACGTTTGTTTGCATTATGATATCTAAAACAATCTATACTGGGAATTGAACCTATTATAAAGCGAGAGCAGCGGCAGCGCCCATACCCAACCAGTAGACAACGGGAATTTGAACCATACCAGCACCAGACATAGAACTTGTGCCACTACTACTAGATGAATTTGAAGTAGAATTGCCATGAGAATCCAGGTTACCAGTACTGCCATGATATTGTGAAGTACCAAATCCCGCAGCGGCAGCAGCAGCAGTGGGAGCATAATAGTTGCCGTATCCACATCTGTTTGCACCGTTGTAATATCCACAGTGGTATTGGTTATTGTTCCAGTATCTTCCACTAGAACCACTTCCTCCTCTTGTACCACTCGATCCACTACTGGAGCCACTTGATCCACTATTGGAGCCACTCGAGCCAGTGTTGGAGCCGCTTTGGGAACCTGAATTACCTGAATTACTTGATCCCGTACTAGAGCCAGAGTTGCCAGTGGAGCCAGAACCACTTGACCCACTTGAGCTGCCACCAGAAGAGCCACTCGAAGAACCACTTGACCCACTCGAACCGCTCGAGCCTGAACCACTCGAACCTGAACCACTTGATGAACCTGAGCTGCCACTAGATCCACTACTAGAACCACTCGATCCTGAACCACTTGAACCACTTGAACCACTTGAACCACTTGAACCACTTGAGCCGCTAGAACTTCCACCGGATGAGCCACTTGAAGAACCACTAGAGCCAGAACCAGAGCTGCCACTAGAACTTCCACTTGAACCAGAGCTGGAGTGACCACTGCTTGATCCAGAACTGGAGTGACCGCTACTTGAGTGTCCACTGCTGGAACGGCCACCACTAGAATGACTACTGCTGGAATGACTACCAAATCGCTTACTGATTAGATTGTTGGGTATTAGAAAAGGCTGTGAAAAGACATTTAACGATAGGAGGAGTAATAAAATAAGTTGATTGAATTGCATAATTGTTGTTTGATGTAGGATAGACAACAGGGGAATCCATTATTGAGGGGGGACAAAGGTCTCTATTTATATTTACTTGTGGTTATACCAGCTTACATAATCGACAGTTCGTACTTTTATGCAACCACGGCTAGATGAGGAAAACGTACATGATGGGATGAAATTTTCAGTGGCTTAGCGGGGACAAAACACGTACAAAATGGTGATGACTTCCTGTTTTGTTGGGGGATCGGCGTATCATGGTCATTTTTATAACACAATACCTACATCATCTAACCGAGCTCATCTGCTGTGGGTTTGACGTTCGGCTCATAATTTGGGCGGACGTAGACCCAAGAACCCTCAACTATACATTCGGAGCCAAGATAAAGGTGCGGAGCGGCAGGAACACAACGCCAAGTCTTGTAGCTATTTCCGCTGTGCTCTTCAATTTTGGTTACAAGATACTACGTTGTGGATCAGACAACGTATCTAGCAACCCAACGAGTACTATGGCGGAGTGGTCAAAATGCCAGTGACTATCTATAGACGCCCCCATTGTTCCTTTCTACAAGTGACTATAGGACTCGTAGTTTAATGAGAAGTTGTTGATGATGATAGTGACGGTCACTGTCCCATAATGTGGTGGCTGAATGAGGAGTGCTAGATAATAAATGACGAATGGTGTTTGTGACATTAGAACCATACGAGGGTTATTTCTTATTGGCCCGCGGCTAACCTTGTCAATATTGCATTAGCGTTTAAGCAAACGCGCACACCAATTCGATCGTCACCTTACAATGGTCGGTGCTATAGAATACTTTTGCAAGATTGCTTAGGAGCGTTCTCGCACGTATTGACGGACGTCTAGAACTTTGAAGGGTTGTTGCTGTTGTGTACATCTAATTTGAGTGCCCCAGCTGCTACCAATTCCAACCATCACACACAGTGAGAACGTGGCTGCTGGGTGGCACTTCTGGAAAGAATTTCTCCAGGAGGCTTAAATTAAACTGCTAGGCTCAGGGACCAACTTAAGAGACAAGAAAACCTAGCGTATCAAGATTTCTTGTATAGTTTACGAGAAGTAGCGTAGGGCTTGGCATCACGGTAGTAGAAGTGCTCACAATACGATCAACCCCACACTCCTGTTAGTAACTGCCGCAATTTTCCAACTCCAAATGCTTGTTTTGGAATGATCATTGGTTAACTAATCAAAGTTGCCGGAAAACCAGTGACGAGGCTGAATTTCATAAAAAAAAAAACAATAAAAAGATGATGGGGCGCACGACATTGATTTTTGTGCGCCACACGGAAAGAGGGGCGAACTCCCATGAGATTGGTAATCTACCGTAGAAACTGATACTCATTATATCTTTATATTATGTCAAACACTAAACACAGTCATTTAAAAAAAAAATATTCATAGCACAGCTACAAATAATCTAAGAACTAAAGGGTTCGTTAAACCTTGTTATGAACGCTTTCTCTAGACGCATTATTCTCAACCATGATATCCTCAACAAAGTGTTCCGTTGGCTTACCAGTGTCCGAGTCATACTGGATATGGTTGAAATCAGTGTTACCCTTTTCATCACCGACGTACTTAATTTTGTGGATCTGGGAGTGGTCAGGAACCAACCTCTTGCAGTTTCTCAACTGGTACCAAGGCAAGGTATCAAACACCTCTTCGATGGACTCCAAGCTACGTCCTTTCAATTCAGGCAAAAAGAAAGCATAGACTAAACCAATGGCCATGACACCGACGAAAAAGTAGAATGCACCGTATGGATGCATGGCGATCATCATCTTGGGTAATGCTTTGGAGTTACCGTACTGGTTGGCGAAATGTAACACCATGACTAAGGATTGTGCAAAGGATCTGATTCCCAAGGGGAAGATTTCTGCACCAATGAGGTACTGTACCGAGTTGAATCCCATGGTCCAGGCAGTACCACTGAGGAAGATGGAAGCGAGGGCAGCTTGGGAGGCACGATATTTGGATCCAGATAAGGAGACGCCTGATTCAGCAGCTTCTGGGACAATGGTCAAGAAGATGGCGTAGAACAAGATACATGTCATTTGGAGCGACAACCCAACGTAAAGACACCTCTTTCTTCCAATGACATCGATCAAGAAGAACGCAGACAAGTAGGCAGAACAGAACTTGACAACACCTAAAACAGCAGACATCTTCAAGGTACCGGTACCTGTGACACCAATGAGACCAAACAATTCAGAAGCATAGATGGTGACGGCGTTGGCACCTGTCCATTGTCCAATGATTTGACATGCAGCCGAGATGCAAAAGAATCTGTAAGCGATAGACTTGTTAGTGACCAATGTCTTAAAGTTGGAAATCAAACCGGAGTTTCTAGTAGCTTCTTTCTCCGCAAGGACTTGTTCGTTAATATCACTAATTTCAGCAAGAATGTATGGGTGGTCAGGTGGCAAGTGTCTCAACTTTGACAAGTTGGCTGCAGCCTTGTCGGGTTTGTTGATCTTGACCAACCATCTAGGGGACTCAACACACAAAAAGAAAGACAACACAAAGATCAACCCACTCAAGATAAACTTAGGAATCAAAGTGTACTGCCATTGCTTGTTGTTCACGTGACCGTTAATTTCCGAAGGAACGTGTAAAGCCACACCGTAGTTGGCAAAGTACGAAATCATGCTGCCAAAGTACACGGCACCGGAAAAAATACACGTCGACAATCCTCTGATCGGACTTGGAGCCACCTCACTCAAATACACCGGGCCGATGGACGTTGTATGGCCCACGGCTAAACCTTCGATGATTTTACCAGCGTATAATTGACCAATGGAAGTGGACGTGACTTGGATGATGACACCGACAATCAAGACGATACAGACAACTTGCAAGGCTCTGATTCTACCTAAGAAGTCAACCGTCTTCATAGCGATAATGGCACCACCGATAGATCCCAACAAGACAAACGAAGTGATGTTGGACTTGACATTAGCGATCTGGTCAGCGGTTTTGTTTGGGTCGTCTAAACCGAAAGTGTGCTTGAAGGATTTCAACGTGGTGTTGGAACCGGAGTTACCTTCTTCCAAACCTCTCGAAGCACCAAGAATACCAAACACAAACACCGACAAGTATAACGTGTAGTTGAAGATCTGTGGAGGGTGGTCGCTGGTGTCGATAGTCCACTTGAACTTCTTTTTCTTTGGGACGTGGTCGCTCTCAGCCGATCCCAGAAGGGAGTTGTTGTCCGAGGATTGGTATTTGCGGTCGATGGAGACAATACTTTGGATATCTTGAGTTTTTTCCTGTTTGGACATGGTGTGGATAGCGTTGCTGAGGAACTAGAAAAGAAACGAATATACTTAGAGAAACGAAATCAGACAAACACACCTACCCTATATATAGTTTTTCCTGGTAGCTAAACACTGGGAATATAGTGGCTCATTCTCTGCAGCTTTGTGTATAAGCTACGTATTCATACATGGGATGAGCCCCGGAGAAGTTTTTTTTTTATTAGTAAAGAAAGCATAAATTCAAAGGAGGGGTGACTTGACGCGGTTTGATCCTAGAATATGTAATTAAAGAAACAGCAGATAACGGATGTGACAACAGGAATGGGAGCATCCAGAAACAGAAAGAGGGCTTTTTTTTGGGTTTTTGTTTGCTAGCAATTTTTTGTTTTTTTTTTTTTTGGCTTATGTATTTTTAGTGCTTGTTTCGTTTTGGTTTGGCTTATGACTGCAAAAAGCACAGGACACAAAACCGAACTGGATTTTCCAGGTGCAGGTCAGCAAAAGGAAAAAAGTGGGGATACTTTCCGAACAAACAATGGCAAATTCAAGATGCACGGTTGGCTAAGTCAAGCAGTAAGGTTTCATTAGGAGTGGAAAGGTAAAACGCAGAAGACGTTTAGCACGATTGGAGAGAATCGAAACCAGACTAATGATACTGTGGGGTAGACATGACAGAAGGTTCGGAAGAGAAGGAGGCAGGGAGGGAGGGAGAGGGCAATCAGAGCAACAACGGAAGGAATTTTATCGCACAAAAGTTAAGCCATTCACATTGGGCTTAAGCGGCCCGTTTGTGTAGTTGTTATGTACATATTTTTTATCGTTAAGCCTGTCATGACGCCAACATCATTTCATATTCCACGCCGCCCAAGAAAAAAAAAACCAATGATCACAAGAAAAATTTCTAGCCGATCGGCTGCAATTTTATTCCAGGGCAAGTCAGCAGATTTCTTGGAAGAGATCTCTTTTAAGGGTTGGAATTAGCAGACGCTGAATCTTGTGGCAAAAAAATACAGAACAAAGAGCAAGCATTGTTCTACCCCGGATTCCTTGGCCAAATGCTGCTTTTTACTGAACTCGGTTCCAGCACCCAACAAATAATAACCTGTGTGCTAACCCGCAACACAACTAACAATGGCGGGAGGGGGGGAGGTTGCACCACATTGTTGAACTTGGTATGCAAAAAAAAAGAAAGAACGGGAGAAGCTACGCCTTGTAAAAGTTATTTATCCTTTTGTTCCTGTATGCAATAGCCACCACATACACCACACGACACCGCACCATGGAATGAACAATGGGGAAAATGAAATTCTAAAAAAAAAGCCCTATGATCTTCGAGATGGCTTATTATTTTCTGGTTGTGTTTCTCGCTGTGATTTTCGGAAGAATCGAGCAATTATCCGGTACAACGCGGCTCACACTACTTGATGTTACATACATTATGACACATTTTTCTTGGGCTCTAGGTACGCCCGTTGCGCACAACCACATTGGCAAAGTTAATCCAGCGGGGGAGAGGGAGAGTGAGGGAGAACACGTTGGCCCCGCTCTACTTTCTTTCTCAAAGTAGGTTAAAGGTTTTTCCAGCAGCCAAGAAAAAAAGTCTTTTGTGTGTCCGGCAGAATAGACGCAGAAGATGGTATAAGTACATCAGTGGGTTGTTTTTCCCCACCTCTCCATTTGCTAATACGCAGTGAGTGTCCACAAAGACTAAAGTCACAAAAAAAGAAAAGGAAAAATCTGACACTCATAACTCCGCGGGAGATAAATCCACTCCCCTAATACAGAATTACACCATGTGGGTCGACACAAAACGTATACTGTGGGTGGTGGCCATCTCCGGGGCCTCGTCTCTTGCCTTATGCAAATGACATAAACTTCGCTTTTCTCCTCCCCCCCTGTCTCCCCCCCCTCCCCAACACTCTTTATTAGACAGTGTACTTTATCGGTTAGGCCAATGTCGGAAAATTTGGTGTCATAAAGCTTGCCAATTACCCCACGGCCAATGATTCGGGCTTAGTTAGCTCCCCCCTCTCTCTCTTGAGGGTGTATACCCCCATTTCTTAAGGTTATTACGGCTAACTACAGGAAACTTCACAAACTAACAGTGAAAACTTTTTCTTTCATTCTATACATCCAAACTAATATACACGGAGGGGGGGAGGTCAAGTCCAATCACTCTTTTGGTTTCTTAACTTGCGGACGGTGTTGTTGATGATCGTTCGCTCTCTTTCGTGTTTCTTGTTGGGCACCACCAGTTGGAGCAGGACTGAACTTCTTAGCAGCACTAGGCTGATGAACAGTGAGTGTCGATTCGTTGAATGGAGTATTGGCTGATGGTCTGACAACCTTCAACGTGGACTCATTACCTGGATGTCCCAGTGGTCTGGCCACTGGCTTATTACCTAATGTTGGAGAACCCGAAGTTGACTTGGGAGCAGCAGGGGTAGTGGTGGTGGTGGTGGTGGTGGTGGTAGCCGCACCTGCCGTTGTAGCGGTTGCTGGTTGTGGCTTTGATGGCACGCTAGTTGGAGTCTTCTTCATTCCTTCTTCATATTTCTTGATCTTCTTATCCAACATTCTGATCTTCATCTGGTACATCTTTTCAGTCTCCTCTCTAGCTTTGGCGGTTTCTGTTTGCAATTGTGCTTCAAATTGCTTCTTTTCTTCGACAACTCTATCAAGTAATGCATTGTAGTTTTGTTGTAAATCCTTGTTGACTGTAGCATTGCCAGTCTGGGAACTCTCCAACGTTTTCTTGAGCTCCTGTTTCTCCTTTTCAAATTGGGTTCGTAAATTGGTTTCCACTTCCGATAACTTCCCGAGCAATCCATTCTTTTCTTCAACAACCTTGTGCAATTCATCAGTGACGCCTTTCAACTTCTTGCTCAATTCATCAATCTGTTGCTTCAACTTCTCAACTTCCTCCTTAGATTCACCACTTGCACCAGCAGATTTACCCAACTCTTCGATCTTGGCGTTCAATTCTTCAACCTTCTCATTCAATTGCTTAATACTAGCTTCCCTTTCATTTATCACAGCAATCTTTTCCATCACTTTCTGGTTAGCCTTTTCCTTCAACCTATTCATCTGGTCTTCCTTTCTGGCAATCGAGTCATTCAATTTCTTCACTTCTTCAGCCTTCTCTTCATCCGTGCTAGTAGCTGAAGTTTTGTATCTTTGATTTTCTTCTTCAATCAATTGAACCTTCTGTGCAGCGAACGCAAGCTCGGTGGTGAGCCTGTCATTTTCAACCTTCAATGGATCTAATTCTTTTCTGAGATTGTCGACTTCCACATGAAGCTTGCCAATTTCTTCAGATAATTTAGTGTTTTCTTGGCGTAAGCTGTTGTTGCTTTCCTTGAGTATGTTCAACTGTTCTAACTGAGCAGACAATTCCTTTTGTTCCTGCACCCTAGCATCCAAATTAATAACACTCGTGGTGTTGTTGAACGTTGTACTAGTAGCGGCAATTTGGTTCTCAACATTGGTCAATCTAATCTTCAACTCTTGATTCTCATGCGTGGCAACCAACAACTTGGCGTCACTGCTGTCTTTTTCACGGCGAAGATAGTTGATGACTTGTCTGAGGTCTTCCGTGTTTTCTGACCCTGTGGTGGCTTCTGCACTTTCTGAATTCTTCGTCAACTCTAATTGGTTCAACAACAATTGATTTTGTTCTTTCAATTCAGCAATCTTGTTGTTGGACATCGACAAGTCGGTTTCAATTTGGGATTTCTCAACTGACAACTTATCTTGCTGCTCCTGAATTGACTTCTTAGAAGATTCAACTTCCTCCTTCATTGCCTTGATCTCAGCCTCCTTGGATTCAATCTTGTCTTTCAATGCACTGATTTGCTCGCTTAGGGTAACATTCTTGCTCAATTCAGTCAGGTACTTGGTATGGCTCTCGTCAGCCAATTTGACTTGATCTTCCAAATCCTTACGAATCGATTCCAACTTCTCCTTGTAGTCTTTATCTAACTCATCATATTGATCAGACTTGTACTTGAATTCATTCAATTGCAGCTTCAAGTTGTTTAATTCAGTGAGATGTTCTGTCTTCGCCACTTCAAGGTTAGTGTTGGTAGTCTCGTACAATTCATTCAATCTCTTGACTTCACCTTCAATAGTTTCCTTCTCTTTAGCCAATGCCTGGTATTTTGCTTCAGAATCTTGTCTGTATTGCTCAAACGAGTTGGTAGCATTAATCAACGTTGTTTCACTGGCTTTAGCAAGGTTGCTCAACTCTTCAACTTGGGATTCGGCGATTCTCAAATCCTCCTTCAATTGTTGAATTTCAAAATTGTTGTTAGTGTCATTGCCTGTGGTGGTTGCTCCCGGAACAGCAGCTTGCAATGGGGCAACAATAGTATCTCTCCTGCTGGCAAGCTTCTTTTTCAATTCATCAACCACATTTTCCTTCTCCGCAAGCAAGCTCTTTGTCTCTAACAATTGTCTGCTTATTTCATTAACTTGTTCCAACTTGGCGTTTTGAGCCTTCAAGGACAATTCAGATTGGTTGGACAAAATCGAAATACGTTCTTCTTTCTCAGAAAGTTTCTGCTGCAATGATTGGTAGTTTTCAATCGACGCATTAAGCTTGGATGATATGTCCTTTGCAGACTCTTCTCTGTCTCTCAACATTGTCTGCAAGTTCAACACAAACTCGTTAAGCTTCGTCTTGTCTTGCTTCAAAGCGTCAATCTCATTCTGCAAGGAACTTTGAATAACTTGTTTGAAATCCTTTTCACGCTCCAACGACGTGAGAGCAATGCTCTTGGCTGACACAGTCTCTTCAAGCTGATGTAATTGTTCCGTCTTTGCCACCAACGAGCTCTCGAGTTTGCTAGTTTGCTGCTTCCAAAACTCAATCTCTTTTCTCACTTGAGCCAATTCTTGACGCGAATCATCGAGCGATTTCTGCGCAATAGCTAATCTCGATTTGGCCAATTCGGCGGACTTGTCAGACACAGAAACCTTCAAGGCAAATTCATTCTTTTGATCCGTGACTTCCCTCAATTTTTCATTCAAAGTGACCACCGTCTTTGATGACTCGTCTCTGAGCTTACTAATGATATCTTCGTAGTCATTCACCTTCTTCTTCAAGTCCTCGTTGATCTGGGCAAGGAAGCTGTTGTTTGAATCAGAAGTGGTTCTACCATTAATGGAACGAATGGCATCTCTTTCTTTGGTGACAGCGTCCAACTTGATATTCAAACTGTCCAACTCACTCTCCAAAGTAAGAATAGCATCTTTGGCTTCTTCAATGGCGACACTTTCCAAGTTGTTATTTTCCTCTTCACGTGACTCCAATTGCTTGGACAAGTTTCTGATAGCAATCAACAACTCTTCATTCTTCTGTCTCAACTCGATGATGTTTCTAAATTCGAGCAACCTTTCGCTGATCAATTTATCAGTATCAGACTCTTGTTGGTCGGATCCATTAAACCTACCTGACTGGTCAAGAATCCTCTCAATGGCTTTCTTCTCACTAGCAGTCAATGGGTTCTCATTGTTGTCTCTGATCTTGGAGTGGATCAAGTAAAAGCACAATTGGCGTCCCAAGTCTTTTAGGAGCTTCTTCATGCTGACCAATTCATTCTCGTTCTCATTGATTATGGTTCTTAATCTCTTGGCATCTTTCTCAACTTCTGTCTTTTCGGAACGTATAGTTTCAACTTTACCAATCATCTCTTTCATGGAGCTTTCATAGAACTGGATCTGTTCACGGTAGTTGGCGATGGCTGGCTTTCTAGCGTCCAACTCTGTGATAAACGACTCTAACTGAACTTCCATCTTTTGCTTCTGCGATCTCTCCAAGACTAATTGCTTCTTCAAATGGTTGTACTCGGAGTACAATGACGACAACGAAATACCGTTTGCGGCTATCATCGCAGATGAATCGCTTAATTTTGGCAAATCGGTTTCCTTGTGCAACTCGGCATCCAACATCTCTTCGGTTCTTCTTAATTTCTCTTCCGTTTTCAACAATCTTTCAGTTTCCTCGGACAATCTAGCTTCAAGCGAGGTAATAGTATTACCCAAACTCTCTTTGATTTCTTCAATATAAGATTCCAATTGTTCGATTCTAGTGACACGCTGTTGCGATTGAAGCTTGGTCAATTCGATCAACTCTTCCTTTGATGTGATCTCCTTGAGGAACCTTGATTTCTCCAATTCAAACTCAGTTTCGGTTTTCGATGTTTTGGTAAGTTCTTGCTCCAACTTGGCTCGAAGTTCAGAAATGGTACTTTCGTGTTGTTTCTTTAAATTCTCAAGGGTCTCATTTCTGACCTGCAAGTTGGAAATGTTTGAAGTGGTGGCAATGTATTCAGACTCGTGTTTCTTTATCAAATCCGTGAATCTAGCTTGTGCGGACTTCAACTCGTTGTCGAACCAGTCTTTCTGATCTTTGAGATAGGCAACTTCGTTCTGTGCCTTGGTTAAATCCAATTGTAACGAGAACTTGTCGTTTCTTGTTTCGTTTATTTCCTTTGTCAACTCGTTCAATTTCTTGCTTTGGCTGATGTTGGTGGAGGACAATTGGTTGATTTGTTGTTGAAAGTCAATTTCAAACTGCCCTTGAGCATCTCTCAATTTATTAAGTTCTTCGTCTTTGGACGGTTCGGAAGTTTTCAACTGCAAAAGCTCCTTCTCAATTCGATCTTTAGTTTCCTTTAAGCTTGTAAAGTCTTGCTGTTGTTGGTTGAATTTGTATTGCAATTTCTCCTTTTCTTCTGTCAATGTTGTGGCCAAGTTATCAGATTGGGAGTACTTTTGTTTCAAGTCATCCAATTGCTTACCAATAGACTGAGCATTCTGCTCCAACTTCAATTTGAGAAACTCATTCTCTGAAGAAACGTTTTGGAATTCGACTGACTTGGATACTAAGGCTTGAAGAACTGACGGATTATTGATAGACCGTATGCTGGACTCATCTAAGGACAAGTACCCAGCAATTGCTCTCAAGGACTCCTCATTAACTGTCTCTTCATTATGTGTTTCAAGATCTGCGAGAATGTTGTGTTTGATGGGGGAACTTGCAACAATTTCCTCCAATTCATTGTTACCCTCTGCAGTCCCTTCGTTCTCCTTGTTATCCTTCGCCACGTCAAAAGTCTTTGGTGTAGTTATTGGCTCGATGTCCTTCAATGCTGGCAAATCTTTGGATGGAGTGGTGAATTGTTTCTCCGATGCCGGTGGTTGTAAAAACGAGGTGTGTGGTTCTTCTTGGATCAGATCGTTGCCCGGATCAGTCGATTGTTCTGGCTGTTGCTCTTGCAGTTGTGGTTCTGATGCTGGTTCCTGTTCTTTAGGTTGCGTGTCGTCAACATCCATGGGCTGGCCGTCAGTGTTGGCTGTCTCCTCTACTATTTCCACTTGTGGTGGTTCCGATGTTGTCAATTCTTCTACCACCACAGGTGTCTCTTCAGGCTGATCCTGCGGAAGGATATTTTCCTTATTGGAATTATCTTCACTCATGATCAATTGGATGTAGTATGGTAGATGAGATTAGGTTGGGGTTTTCTTGTGCGTGTATTGACGGGGGGGGAGCCAGTGTGTATCTGCGCTTTCTGCAGCTTTTGTTTTTTGCTGGATGTTGTTTTGTTGAGGTTTTTTTCTGGTGAGAATCCCAATCGGTGATGTCGTCGATTGGAGGTTGCAATGTCGTCGACGCGACATGTGGGAATAAGGTCTTGAACCCTAATGCACGTGATGCGGAAGAATGCGAAATCCCAAAGCCATTTATGCAGTCCCATAGTTAACGTTTTTTCTAGTGCGTTCCTTTTGGCATGCTTTTTTTTTGTATGCGCGAATAATGTTAGTGGGAGGATTTGCCCTCCCGCGCTGGAGAATTGCTCGCACACATTCTCACGAGGGCAACGCACGCACGCACGCACGCAGGCTCGCACGCAGAACGACAAAACTTTTCAAAACCAAAGAAAGAAAAAAAATTTTTGGAGATTTCCACTTCCTTTGAACTACTATAGATTAAGGTAACCAAAGATGATTGAACCATCGTTGAAGGCTTTAGCTTCCAAATACAACTGTGAAAAATCCATTTGCCGTAAATGTTACGCCAGATTGCCACCAAGAGCCACCAACTGTCGTAAGAGAAAGTGTGGACACACCAACCAATTGAGACCAAAGAAGAAGTTGAAGTAGTGGTTTCAGCTATATTTATGGTTCACTATGTTTTCCATCACACCGTTATGAATCTTGTCACAGAGAGATTGTTATTGAAGAGAGTATAATGGGGGGACTTGTTCATCACTTGAATTACAGGACATAGTTATCCATCGTTTTGAGGTGAGAATGTTCCAAGTTGTATTCACTATTTCCATGGGATTTTCGAAAGGTCAGAAGTTTTACATAATGGTAGGGAAGGAGAGTTTTAGTGGCAATATATATATGTGTGTCATCATTACGATATAAGTCATTTTTCTTTGTATGTTTAATAATAAAAGGTTTCACGTTTTAGAATAGATTATTTTTGCCTTCATGTAGCACAACAAGGTCACGTGAAGAGTTGTAGGGAAGTCGTTTCAAGATGGAGAGATCTAGGAAACCAGGCTGGAGATATCTTATCAACACTCAGTAAAGTAGGAGGAATGTTGTAGAGTCACGTGATTCGAGTCAGCGAGAGAGAGAAGACAGAAAAAAAGCGTCTGATTGTTTGGTAGCTGTGGTGGTTGGTAAACTTTTTGAAACTCTTACGAAACTCGTATTGTCTCAAACATGCGGCAACAGCTACTCTGTTGAACGAGGCAGTTCAAGGCTGTGAATTCTCCCTCTTAGGGCTGGACAATTATCCGAACAATATAGGGTAATTTCTTGTCTTTGTCGGGCCGTCCCGTCAGCCAGACACGGAAGACAGAAAGGAAAAAAAAAACAACGTCATATCGTGCAGCAAATTCCCTGATCGTAAAGTACACACCCAATAGCATCTTCCGTCATATGCCTTGGGGGGAGAGAGAGCAAAGCAAAGCAAAATAATTAAATTAATTAATGAATAAATTAGCAACATAAAAAAATAGAAGCAAGACAGGAATGTTGTTCTGTTTTTATGTGCTACGTGGCTCCTGTGCTACTAAAAATACCGCCCGCCTGCTAGGAAAGATGTGGTTGGATCGTAGTGTATGTACGTATCTTCTGATGGTTCACTGCGGACGCACTACCTTTTTCATCTGGTAGTGTCGGTTCCGCTGCTGTGATGTGGCCAGATCTGTCACTGCTTTTCCGTGCCAGGTTGCAATCTTGGAGGGCATCCATAGGAATATCTCCGGCAGGCGAAGGCGCAGTCCTGCTGACAATGTGTTATATCTATTGTTGCTGGAAGTGTAGTTCCTGTGGAAGTTCTAAGCGTTCCATATGAATCTAGATGAGTGGCCAGTGGCCAGTGGGTGTTGTTTTTATTTTTTTCTGGTGCTGTTTGCTTGTTTGTTCTCTGGCGGTAGAGCGGTAGAGCGGTGGTGGTGTTGTTTGATCATCAACATCTTCTTACGCCTTTTTCTTCCTTCTTGCTTTTCTCATACACCCTTCTGTACACCTAGGCAGACAGACAACCAACCAACCAACCAACCAACAAACTCACATCTTTATTTTCTCTGATTATACAACCCACACGTTAAGTCAAGTTTTTCATCGGGCTAGCTGCTTTACAACCAACGGTCAACCCAAGAACACTACTAGCCCCCTACATCATAGTTAGATCAGTCCACGTTATCTACAGTGACACACCTAAGAAATTCACATCTGCCATTTTGCTACTCATTCATTGCACTTGACTTGACTTGACTTGACTTGACTTCCGCCCATCATTATTAATTTGATTCCAACAAACAAACTAAAAAAAAAAAAACCAGAAGAGAGAAAAAAAGAAAACGACAAAAAAAAAATCACTCACGGCATTCAAAAGTCAACGCACACACAACACAACACAACACAACATCCAAATTACCAATCACTTCTTCCCTTCCTCTCTCTCTCTCTTCCTCCCTCCCTCACTACCTCCTGCATCTTTCTTGCCCACAGCTAGTCTACCCCCCCTCCATATAAATGAATAATACATTTGATCTGAGGATTCAATCACTTGATAATTCATACCCACCCTCCACGGCACAGAAAAGACAAAACAGCTTATCGTCTCAAATGGTACACAGCTCCAACAAGCGCACTCCCAATCCTTTACAAACCCCGTTGGGCATGCAGACAGCACAGGACTATCCCTACACAAACACCCTGGCCTTGAATTCCCCCACCACCCCTCAGGTCTCGTCCCCAAGATACAACGTCCGATCGAGGAAGAATGTTGTCCAGCACATGAAGACCCCCACGCCATCGGCGTACGATGTGCCTTCGAGCCCAAACGTTAACCACTTATCGCATCTATCAAATCAGAATCACTCCGATCTGTCAGATTCAAACGCTGTATTGGACCACGCCCAAGATCCAGTAGAACCTAAACTAGCATCCCGTTCCTATTCACAGACAGCAGTGCCTCCAGCGCCCCCGCAGAAGCAACCGTCACAACAGCATACTTATCAAGCATCATCATCACACCACCAACAACAACAACAACATCAATACCAACAACAGCCTCCAACGAGCTCATCGTCGGGACACACAAGCGTGGCAAACACCACCCCGCAACAGCAACAGCAACAATCACAACCACAACAGCAGCAGCCAAGAGCGATGTCTGATGAGGAACAACAACTAGCAACAAAGCTCAAGGAGACCTACAAGAACATTGTGAACTTTGAAGAGATTGTCCAGAAAAATTGCATCGAGATAACCATGAAGATCAACCAGTTGACATCAAACACAAACCCAAGTTTGGTCTATGGATCGCCTATGGTAGCTCAGAATATTTCCAACTCATTAAACTCAAACTCATCCATCGCTTCAAACACAACAAGGACTTCGGAGTTACTGAACGACTTGTGGACTGTCTATCATCACAACATAACCCTTTTGGACAATTATTACGATTTTTTAGTCACCTCGTTAAAACCTTCCTCAAACCAAACACAGTTTAAGACAGGCAAAAACATAGTAGAGTTGTACAAGATCCCAAGAAGAATGTGGGTCTACGGGATCGTTGGCTTCCTTGAAGTCTTGAAGAACATCATGGGCATCTTCCAAGACCACGAGATCTGCCTGTGCTTCATATCTTATTGCTTCAACATCATATCTAATTTGACCGATCCAATCTTGGAGATGGAAGGATGGTGGCTGGAAAAGCTAGGCGACTTGTCGAGAATGGCCATCGCGTTATATTCATCCAAGTTTATTGACTGGAAGATCAGCGCTGAATATTGGTATTCAGTTGCCATGAAGACCCTTTATGGCCACGGGAAAATATACTACCACATGTGTACCGTGCAGCAAGACAACTTGGATGCATTAGTTAATATCGGGAAATCGGTCATTTGCCGTGATCCGTTTGTCCCAACACAGCATTATTTGAGATTAGTGGTGGAGAATATCTGCACCCAAAGAAACATTTTATCCTTGTTAGAATTACCGATTATAGATTTTATCAAGATTCATAAGGTTTTGCTCAGTATCCATAATAACGGAAGCAACAGCAACGAAAGTGGTGGTGTTGGTACGGCATCATCAGTGGAAACTATTCATGACACACAATTGCAGTATGGCATTGATTTGGTCACCAGATACGGGTTGACGTTTGGTTCCGATTCCAATGGGTATAATTTCTTCACCAGAGAGTTGTACGCGCCCGGTGGAGTAGCTTCTACGTCTCCAGTGAATGATCCACACCAACAATACTACCAACAGGTGCAACAGCAACAGCAATTGCAGCAGATGCAACAACCAAGCGCCACAAACACCATTGAGAAGATGAACTTTTGGTTCAACAAGGGGTCATTGTTTGCAATCTCCAATATCAATCACCTTGTGGGGTTTGGGGATGCCAAGAACCCGTTTGCTAAACTCTTCCATCTTCCAGAAGCTTTAAAAGAGAGAAAGGATAAGAAGGACAGAAAGAGGAAATCCAGAAGCGCTTCGCAAACTGAAGAGACTAATTTGAGCAACATTGGCAGCAGTGGCGTTGATGGGCAGTCCATTGTTGCTGGAGACTTGTCGGCCAACGATTGGTTCTACTGCTTGCAGTTTATCAACAAGTCCGTGCTTGAGTTGTCTATGAGGATCTTGAACCACTATTTAATTGGTCCTAAACAAGCATCAACGGCACACGTCATTGTGTGGCTATACTTTTTAATCAGTGTCGGTGAAGGAGTGCATCGATACCCAGGAAGTCAGCCAATGGTTAACTGGTTATTAACCAATGTTTTCCCATGGGAGTCTTTAATCAATTATTTGAACTCGTTGTTGGCATTTGTCAAGAATAACCCAAAGTTGTGTGCCATGTACACCAACTACTTGCAGCTCAACTACATCCAATACTTCAACCAGAATGAGTTTTTGCCAGAAGTGTGGAAATGTTGGGGCACTCTTTGGTTTGATTTGATTGTCGAAAAAGGTGATTTCACTGATTTAGAGGAAGCTGGGGTCAAGAACAACAATTTGTTTGATTTGCCAATTTGCGGAACTTACCCAGTCATCAACAATAGCAACAACAGCAGCATGTCAGACAATTTCGACTTGAAGTCCAAGAACCAAATGGAAAATGACAATGACGAAAGAATCGTGCGTATCATATTGTTGGCCAGAACAGTTGCCGACAATTATGGGTTTGGATTAGTTCGTACCAGTGATGAATTCAAGTTTGATGAGAATGTTTATCGACAGAATCTCAACGCACACACTGATGGAGGGTATGCTGAAGAGTTTATCCAGGATGGTAGATTCCAGCAGAACCATTTCATGCAACCAATTGCTCAAGAGAATTTGACAGTTGACATCAACAACAACTTGACATCTATTCAGAAAGATGAAGTTTGGTTTGGTGGATTTGATAGCCACTTGTACGACGATGAGAATATCGAGTTAGGCGACGACTTGATTGACGAAGATGACTTGGAAGAGTATCACAATGAGTATGGTGTTGTGAGCAGCAGCGGTGGCGGCGGCGGCAACAATGCCCATCGTCCATCCAACGGCGGCCAAGGAGATATCTACAACGACAGTTTTATTGGCACGCCGACTGATTTGGTTGGAGCCGGTGACGATTACGACGGTAACTTTGGAGACAAGATCGACAGCAATGTGACCCACATCACGTTGGATACAAACATTTGGTTGAAGCATTGTGGACGAATCTACAAGTGTGTACGAGATGGTGTCATTAAAGTGCTGATACCGTTGATTGTATTCCAGGAGTTGAGAGCATTGAGAAAATCGCAAGAAGCCACTATCTCCGACGCGGCTACCAGATCAGTGATCATTGTGCGAGAGTTGTACTTGTCGAGAGAAATTGTTCCATTGAGGTTCGATGGTACGGTGGCCAGTGACATCAATGAAACGACTGAGTTTGAGAACAATTCGAGTTGGAGGTCCAATGTTGACGAGACAATATTGCATTCTGTCAATGAGCATGATGAAATGGGTAAACGGTTGATGAAAGGATTGAACTTGAGATTGTCGAGCAATTCCCGTGACAATTACGGCAGAAGAGGAAGTTCGAATGATCCACCTATTTTGAATTCCCGCTTAGCCAAGCTATTCAAGTATTGCATCCTTATTACAGACGATAGAAACATGAGATTAAGGGCAAAGACAATTGGGTTGACGTCATTCCAAAGCAAGTGGTTGTTTAACCAACTTGAGAGTGTGTTTGCCGATAGGTGTATCGACTGATTTTCGTCTAAACTCAGTTGGAAAACCCACCCACACACACACACACACACACACATACGCATAAGCATACACAGACAAGCACTAACAGACTTAAAAACGTTAAAGCACACATATACATACACTTCTATATACGTATACACATCATTTAGTAGTAGTTATTGTTTTCTACAATATAAAGCATTTTTAATTCTTTTTTTTTTCTTTCTTCTTTATTTTATTGGTTTGTTTGAGGTTGTTGTTCTTGTTCCCCACGTAGAGACGAGGTTTGAAACGGTGGGAGCAGGTAGGGACCCTCTCCGTGGGTGTTTCAGCTACCACGTTATCAACTAGCAACGGGTGTATACACATCGTACGGTGAAACTTCTGACACACACACACGCACACATGGCGCGATTTGGGATCAGATCAGAAGGGACTTTATAGTCGTGTAGATACGTCTAATATCTTAGAATGTGAAAGGAGGTGGATCAGTCTAGACTCGGGCGGTTTTAGTCTACTTGACCTGCCGCTACACGACATCTGGGTTGCCCCTTTCAAGATGCCGCACTCGCTTCATATGTATGTGCCGTGGGAGTTATGTATACCATGGAGCACTCTCTCTCGTAAAGCAATACGTCTAAGAAAAAGAAATTTTATGAGTCCTTAGTTGATTGGTTGATCTGGGATATAGGGGGAGAAAGCGAGGCAGGATATTTTAATTAATTTAACTCAGAAGCGGTAAAAAGAACGGAGAATCTAGGCTGTTATTGGGGGGGGGGCACAAAAAAGAAAACGCACATGTACATGTCCGTACACCGTTGTGAAGTAGAGGAAGGTAGAAAGTGATGAAATGAAAAGAAATAACCGTGTGTGCCATGAGGTGTGTTTGGTGTGTGTTTCAGGATATCTCGAGACTGCGGAATTTTTACAGTTGACGATGATCATCGTCGTCGGTTGGATAGAGTAATTTCAGTTCATGATGTGTGGGGGGGTGGGGGGATACAGGTACCATCTTTGTTCCGGACTGGGCTGGCTTGTTGGCTTCTTATCGAGTATGTTGCAGTGTAACTTGAAATCAGATAATCCAACGTTACTGTTCTCCTGAAGTGTGTGTGTGTGTGTGCTTGCAATAAGATTTAGTTAAAAGTTGAAAAGTGAGTTGTGAAAATTCTTAGTGTTCTGTAACCACAAAAGCGGTAGTTAAAGAGAAGAGAACAAAGTGCGTATGTGTGTGTGCAGTGGCTGTCCTGCATATATGCAGAATGGGTTATGAATTTTACCCAATTGGGCAAAAGATGCAATTTACTGCCTTCCAGTCTTTTTACAGTTTACGACAGAATGCCTTTTGTCACCGTTGCACAAAACACACAATGCCCCCTACAAATAATTATTATTGTCCACACACAGGGCAAGGTGGGAAGCACACCTTGATTCGCTGGTTTACATTGTACAACAACTGTATTCTAGACTCGCCTACTTTAACCTAATCACTTATTACATCATCCTCGACAAAGAATACAAAGGTGTTGCATCCACAATGCCACAGATGCACACCATTATGTTTAGACAGCCCAAAGGGAAAGGGGGAGGAACGTTATGAAACACAAAAAAATATAAAACAAACAACATGGGTGGTGCACGACCTCACCGCCATGTAGAAAAAAATTTCCCACCCATTTGCTTATTAACTTATTACGGCAAAAAATCAATATAAATACACTTAGCCAAGTCTCTTGGTCCAAAATTTTACTTCTCCTTGTAGCTTAGTAGAACTTTTATCCTATTCTGTTCAATTATACAATTAACCTTCCCTTCACTTTACCCTCCCTCCCCCCAGTCCATTCCTTTATAACTACCAACTGTTCTTACAGTAAACATCCCCCCAGTCCATTCTTTTCAATACTAAAACAGACTAACCCATTCCACTCCTTAAATAACGAATACCCTTCGCTCAAATTATAAACTACATTCATTATGAAATTCTCATCCGTTTTAGTCTCTGCTATCTTAGCAAACTTGGTTGCCTCTGCACCAATCAAAACCGTCATCGTCACTGCTTACACCACCGTGTTGGTTGACTCCAAGGGTAACACCCAATACGAAACTGCCGCAGCTCCAGCCCCAACTTCTACCTCCGCTACTGCTCCTGCTGCTGCCACTCCAGTCCAAACAGTCGCTCAAGAAACCACCGAAGCTGAATCTCCAGTCGCCAAGGCCGCTGAGACCACCGCTAACGGAAACCTCTTTGACTCTTTCAAGTCCTGGTTGAACCCAGCTGAAACCACCTCCACCGTCGCTCCAACCACCTCTCAACTCGCTGAAACCACCACCACTTCTGCTCCAGCCCCAGTTGAAACCACCCCAACCACCACCTCCACTTCCGCCCCAGCGCAAACCTCCAGCTCTTCATCCACTCAACCAACCGGCTCCTTGCAATCCGGTGAAGGTACCTACTATTCCACCGGTTTGGGATCCTGTGGTATCACCAGCTCCGACACCGACTACATCATCGCTGTTTCCCACGAATTGTACGACAAGTACACCGTCGGCGGCAACCCAAACAACAACTCCTTGTGTGGTAAGAAGATCAGAGCCTTCTACAATGGTAACTCCGTCGACGTCACCGTCGTGGACAGATGTGAAGGTTGTGCTTACAATGATTTGGACTTCTCTCCTTCTGCTTTCGACCAATTGGCTTCTCAATCCTTAGGTAGAATTGATATCACCTGGGAATGGCTCGATTAGAGAGCTAACTCAATTCAGTTCATAGGTTGTTTTTTTTTGGTTTTATAGAAAATTGTTAGGTAAGAATAAAAATTAGTGTATACCTTGGGAATTTGTGCGTAAAAAAACTGGAACCTGTTGCAAGATGTGGTTTTAAGTGCACGACTGGTGGTCACGTGACACAGTTGAACTCTTCGTAGAAACTGTAACGACATCCAAACTATTAATTGGAGACTCGTCATGATGTGTATCGTATTACACAACCGCCATTCTGAACCTCTCCAACTTCATACCATCGTTGTGCTTGCCGGGTTGTAGAATTCGACCCCATTGGATTTTTTTACCTCATCAAAGAACAAGAAAAAAAAAACAGGGCAAAAAAAAAGCACAATCTGTTGCCAATTCCTTTTTGCTTTCACACTTCACCAACACACACCATGGGAGTTCCAGCATTATTCAGATGGTTGTCTAGGAAGTACCCTAAGATAATCTCTCCCGTGATAGAAGAAGAGGAGCATGAAATCGGAGGGGCACGGTACGAGGATCCGAACCCAAATGGGGAGATCGATAACTTGTACTTAGATATGAACGGTATTGTGCATCCGTGCTCCCACCCAGAACACAAGAAAGCGCCTGAGACAGAAGACGAGATGTTCTTGGATATATTCACGTACACTGACCGAGTATTGATGATGGCTAGACCACGTAAGGTCTTGATGATTGCGGTTGATGGTGTTGCACCTAGAGCCAAGATGAATCAGCAGCGTGCGAGAAGATTCAGGGCTGCCCAAGATGCCAAATTGAAGAGTCAACAGTTGGAAATTGAAGTCAAAGAGAGGGAGATGCGCGGGGAAGTTATTGATGATGCCATCAAGGGCAAGAAGCAATGGGATTCGAACGCAATTACTCCTGGTACGCCTTTCATGGATAGGTTGGCCGAAGCGTTGAGATACTGGGTGGCTTATAAGTTGGCGAACGACCCCGGTTGGGCTAATTTGCAGGTTATCATCAGTGACGCCACTGTTCCTGGGGAAGGTGAACATAAATTGATGAACTTTATTCGTTCGCAGAGATCAGACCCTCAGTATGATCCAAACACCAAACATTGTATATATGGGTTGGATGCAGATTTGATTTTCTTGGGGTTGGCTACTCATGAGCCTCATTTTAGGGTTTTGAGAGAAGATGTGTTTGCTAAGCAGGAAAAGAAGTTTACTATCCGCGATCAAATTGCTGAAGCAAAATCAGACGGTGTCAAGACTAAAAAGGAAGAGAGGAAACCGTTCTTGTGGTTGCATGTGAGTGTGTTGAGAGAGTACCTCCAAGTTGAACTTTATGCTCCTAGAATGCCCTTTCCGTTCCAATTAGAGCGTGCTATTGATGATTGGGTGTTTCTTTGTTTCTTTGCCGGTAATGATTTCTTGCCTCATTTGCCAAGTTTGGATGTCAGAGATAACGGCATTGATACGTTAGTGCAGTGTTGGAAGAGAAGTTTGTCAGCACTCAAAGACTATGTCACCTGTGATGGTAAATTGAACTTGGAAAGTGTGGAGATTTTGATGTCTAATTTAGCCACCAGAGAGGATGAGATATTTCAGAAGCGACATGCTGCTGAAGAAAGAAGATCTGAAAATAACAAGAGAAGGAGAATGGCTATGCAGCAGGAGCAAGCACTTAAGGATATTTACTTGCCAACTGTGTCTAAAGGTAAGGATAAGGCTCCATTAACTGCTGATCAGAATATGCCATTGATGGATACGCAGGGGAACGTCGTTGAAGGGTATGCCAACTTGTCCAACAGTGATATTGTTCAGAACAGAGCTATCTTGACCAAAGCCAACATGGCTAACAATGAAGCTGCTGCACAGTTGAAGAAATTGATTGACTCCAAAAAGACACAGGTCAGTGCCGTTCAAGAGCAAGTTGACTCGGAGCAAATGACACCTACAGATTCGTCATCAATGGCAACATCTGAATCTGAGGTTGAGACGCCAGCTCCAGAAGAGTCAAAGAAGAGAAAGTTCAAGGAAGTTGACGATGCCAACTTGGATCAAGATGATGTTAAATTATACGAACCAGGATACCATAAACGTTATTACGAGATCAAATTCCACTGCACATCAGATGAAGAAATTGAGAGAACCAGAAGAGAGGTGGTGGCACATTATGTTGAAGGTATTGCTTGGGTGGCGATGTACTACTACCAAGGTTGTCCGTCATGGACATGGTATTTTCCATACCACTATGCGCCATTTGCTGCCGACTTCACCAACTTGAAGGAACTATTCCCTGATGGAGTCAAGTTTGATTTGGGTCAGCCATTCAGACCGTTTGAGCAGTTGATGTCTGTTTTGCCAGCTGCTTCGGGCCATGCATTACCTAAGGTCTTCCGTGACTTGATGTCCAACCCTGACAGTGAAATCATTGATTTTTATCCAGAAGAGTTTGAAATTGATATGAATGGTGCCAAAATGAGTTGGCAAGGTATTCCATTATTGCCATTCATTGACGAAAAGAGATTATTGACTGCTGTTCAGAAGCAGTACGATTTGTTGACTCCAGAGGAGAAGGACAGAAACACCAACAAGAAAGCTGAGTTGTTTATATCGTCGACTAACAAGAACTACCCCAAGTTCTGCGAAAGCTTATACAAAGAAGACAAGGAGAAGGTCCACTTTAAGTCTGGTAAAAGCGGCTTGGCTGGTACTGTTATCAAATTGGACGCTTTCAAACCAGAGGGTATCTTCAAGTTCCCATTGAATGAGGGCCACATGCCAGATGTTGACAACAAGGAGTACTTCCAGGCTACTTATGAGTTCCCCAAGAAGAAGACCGGTAAGTCTATGATACTAAATGGCCACATTGCCGCAGTGCCTACATTATCCATAGCTGATAAGAACGATCTTATTTACCAATTGGACAAGTTCAACAACAACCGAAGGAACGGACCAAATGGTGGTGGCAGATTCAGCTCTGTGCAAGACAATGCAGGCTATGTGAATAAAGGACCAGCAGGTAAAGAAATCTTTAAGATGTACTCCATGAGGAGAGGTGGATACAGGTCGTACTTGCAGTATTTGGCCAATGGGAAGCACCCAGATAATCACCATACACCACACCCACAACAAAATCAATACCAAGCTCCAAACACTCAGCGATATAACAGTGGTGGATACCAAGGAGGGTATGGCAACAACAGGGGATACAACTCTAGCTACAATAACACCAGCCGATTCCAAGGCGTGCCTAACAACAACAGCGGTGGGTACCAAGGAGCTAAAAGGACGGGATTCCTCCCACCAAAGCCATCTATATAACGAATGTATTATTTCTGTTAACGTCTATAGATTCTAATGTATGATATATAACCTCCACGAGTGTTGCGTATTGTCAGTCACACGGATCCTGACCTGTTGTTCGTCGGATGTCTCAGGTAACGCCACGATTCTTCCATCAACGCAAAACCGTCTCTGTATCAACGGTGCCGCATTCCTAACGCTCAACACTATATCATCCCCTGGCCCAAGTTTTTTGTAAATCACATCTGAGTTGTCCACATGACTGCCGCGATCATACATCTGTTTCATGATATCCATAATATACGCGCCATCATCCAGTTTCTCCTTCGTGTTGAACGCAACAAGGTACAACTCATCCTTCAAGATATCGCCCTTTGGGGAGATCTCAAACGTGGGCTCGAACTTCCTTGATGACACAACTAGCCAGTACGCAAACGGCCCAGCAATTTCTTCATCGCTGCCATTGATGGTCGTCTCGCCCTCGTATTTCTGAACACGGTTGAGGTTCTGGAGCGCCGCGATCTGGAACCGCTCGAGGCCGTGCTTGCGGAGCTCCGGGGTGTCGCTGTCGGCCACAAGCGACGCATGGAACGCCCACGATAGAACAACGATGACCTTCAACCCCAGCTGCGCGACCGCCCCATCGGGCTCGTCGTGGAGCAAGTACTGGGAACCTGCCGGGAACTGGACGTCGTAGAGGTAGAGCGGCAGCGTGGAGGTGGTGGGGTGAAGGAGTCTGTGGATGGCGTCGAGCGGGCTGGTTATGTCGAGGGAAAGCGCGAGGCTGTTTCCCGTGCCGCCAGGGATGGGGAATACGGTGATGCTACTGCCTTGGCTGTCTGACAGTAAGCCATTGATGAACTCGTTGATGGATGAGTCACCGCTGATGAAGAGGATTGTGGTGTTGGTGGAGTCGGGATATAAGTCTCTTGCAAAGTCGGCGATTGATGTCGGGGATGTGGTTCGGTAGATCTCGTGTGATATGGAGAGCGGCGAGAATAACGGAGCAATGAGATCATTGTAGATGTCTTTCGATTGGGTTCGTCCAGTCCCGGAATGAATTGAGTCAATGACGATTAGTTTGTCGGTGAGGTATGAAGGGATTTGGGATATGGTGGTTGTGGGGGTGCTCTCTGCTGTGGTGTTGACGTAGTACCCGCCGTCGTTCTCTCCAAACTCAATTGTGAGTTTCTTGGGCTCGTAGAAGATTGTATGAGCTGGCATGGTGATTTGGTCTGTGTATAGGTGTTGATAAAAGGTTGGCAACAAAGGGGGAATTGATCCTGACTAGGGTTGGTTTTTTTCCCTAGTTGGTGAGCCACACTTGATCTCATCCATCACAATAACACTGAAGTTACCGCAAACGGAGATAAACTAAGCTTTTTACCCGCGCTCAAAACAAGTCACGTTTTGTTTTACACGTGAGTTTACCCCTTAAAACTTGTCCCTGGTTATCACAATGTTGCAGCAAGAAATGTATAAAAAGGGAGTACGTCGTCCAATTTAACTACTCTTATCTTTTCTAGATCCCTCCTTCTTCATCAATCTTTCCAACAATGGCTAATTACTGTGAGCAAATAGTTGTTTTCAAAAGAAAAGGGGGCAGACCATTGTGGGATGAGATGTACGAGGAAGACGAAGAGTATGGAGTTGAATTCAAGATCGTTGATTACGAGGATTCGGAAGATGTTAGGGACTTTTTGAAGAAGAACGAGCTTAATCTTTACATAATCCAGACCAAGTCGAACGAGCTTAGATTGCAATGCAATGAGAGTCCAATTGAAGACCACTGCTTGTTGTCTACGGCTGGACCAGGGATTAATGACTTTTTCTTCCTTGCTGTGGCTATTGAAAAGGGTCCTAATCGTAGGTTTAAAGAGCATATGCTGAAGCACACTGACCACTCTAAATGCGCTATTGAGTAAGTGGTTCTTTAGTTGTTTGGTGATTTATAGGGATTCTGAATAACACGCGATGTATACTTGAAATGTTGGACCCTTTTCTCTCCCTCTAAAAAAATATCGTCGTCCCCCTGAGTTGTTACACCTGGAAATGTGGAAGTTGTTGCAGAAAATTGCGGCTGGTAAAATCTTCACCAGAACAGATTAACTTGCTTTTTCCATAAACCACACCAACGATGGTTGATTATGAAGAGTATATTGTTATTTTCAAGAGAGCAGGGTGCAGACCACTACCCAAATTCTTCTAGGAATCTGAGTCCTTCGCAAGGTACAAAATCATCGACTACGACGATATTGAGTTTGTCAAGGACTTTGTGAGTACACATGTGGTGATCACTTACGCGATTCAAACAAGAACAAGCCAGATCATAATACAATGTACTGAGTATGACATGGATTTCCACAGGTTGGTTGACTTAGACGACGAAGATGAGGAAGAGTTCGCTTTTGATGCTATGTTAGGTCATGGTAATATTGACGATACACTTGAACACCACATGGAAGATGAAGAAGACCACTCCGAGTGTGCTATCGAATAGATGTATGTGTAAGTGTATAGAAGTGAATATAATGAGTATTGTATTGCGTAACACGCGTTTGGTGTCGTACATTCTGTGAACCTTAAAATCTAGACCGCCGCCCCTGACACTTGCCGCCCCCTGAAATCTAAAAAAAAAGGGAAAAATTGGACGTCCCCTGCAACTCAGTCTGTCCCAGGCTGAAATGTATAAATAGAAGGGGCAATTTCGACAATAAGATTTCCCTAGAACGTGTCACTTTCTTTCTTTCTTCTCTAATCACTTCATTCGCGATACAAATGGTTGACTATTCTACTAACATTGTTGTTTTCAAGAGGGCTGGCGGCGCTCCTCTTTTCAGGTTCTTCTACGACTCTGAGTTCTCCGAACTGTATGAGATCATTGACTACGAGGACGTGGACTTTATCAAGGACTTCTTGAGTGAGAACGTGGTGGAGACTTATGTTGTTCAAACGAAAACTAATCAGCTTAGATTGCAATCCACTGAGTATGACATGGATTTCCATAGGTTGCTTGATTTGGATGACGAAGATGAAGAGGAATTTGCCTTGGGTGCTATGTTAGGTCATGGTGCGGTTGATGACACCATTGAAGAACACATGGAAGACGAAGATGACCACTCCAAGTGTGCTATCGAATAGACGTGTGTGTATATGTGTTTGATAAGTAGATAAATGAATGCGGAACTCCCTTCTAGCTGCCCTAATAAGCTTTTTGTGACATCTCGTTTATAGGCATAGAAGATTACACAAAAGCGCAGTGTCATTTTTTTTCCTATCACGGATCTTTATTTTCATTCAGCCCCGATTTGAAATTGCGAGCATTTGAACAATGAGCAGGATTTCAACAATCACCAAAGATCGAATAGATTGCTCCTGCGATTATCTAATGAAGTCACCGCATTCAGGGTCAGTTACTGGTCGGCGTGACCTTAGCTCTGCCCATGGACACTTGGGCTCGTGAGGAAACAAGTTCCCTTCTCTTTGAGATCGATGAGCCCAGTCGGCATGGACCAACATTGGCAACGAAGGGTCTTCACGACAGGGATCCTTCATCAGTAGCTTCTTTTGCTTGGCTACTTTTTCTGGGGACTTGCACTGATGCGTCCAAGAGAAACGCTTACCCCAGGACTTTTACGTCAAACAGGCGGCTGAAGTCCTCTTGTCTCAACAACCTAATCCTTGAATGATGCCAACACAAGTAAACGTATCGTAGGTTTCCGACATCCCTTATGTGTTTTCGTAGTACAGCATTGCCTCTTTTGGATTGTTTCATTCTTCCTCTCAGTCACGTTCACCATCCACAAAATTTACGAGTTTTGCGATTACGTAAGCACGTTGACGTCGATCAAACGCAGCCAAACATATATAAATAGGGCAGCTGTTCCCTCGACAATAAGGGAGGTTCCCGTGGTTTGTTCTCCATCGACCCACTATCATGAAATACATCCAACTTATAATATTCTCAATCTTGTCTTTATACGTGTTTTCCCATCCCCTTTTCATATCTGACGCCTTGGCGGTTTCAAAACGAGGGTTTTCTGGTGGTGGTAGAGGCGGCGGTGGTAGCAGAGGCAGTAGTGGTGGTAGAAGTGGTGGTGGTAGCTCAAGCAGCAGTTCAAGTAGTTCAAGTAGTGGATCCAGAGGTGGTTCAAGTGGTGGTTCAAGCAGTTCAAGTAGTGGATCCAGAGGTGGTTCAGGAAGTTCAAGCGGCTCTAATTCCAGTGGAAGAAGAAATTGGGGTAATAATCAATATCATTGTTCTGGCGGCAGATGTGGATACGGCAATTACTATGCTCCCACTGCTGCTGCCGCCGCTGCTGGATATGGTACTTCACATTATCGTGGCAATTCTACCTCAAGTTCTATGTCTGGTGCTCGTATGGTTCAAATTCCCGCTGTCTACTGGTTGGGCATAGGTGCTGCCGCTGCGCTCGCTTTATAATAGGATTGGTCTACAGTATAGATTGCTTTAGATATCATAATGCAAATAAACGTATATAAAAAAAAGCTCGTCGATCTACCGTACAAAAATTCTATGTCTAGAAAATCCAATGCATAATCGCCTTCCATTTACTCTGCTCAACGCTGGAAGCTTCCATCTGCGCATAGTATTCATACTCGTGTCTCTCAATTTCTTCCAACCCGGTAGTCAAG
>JAJSEA010000180.1:0-28819 GCA_026724345.1 Candida sp. AC06
AACTTCAACTCAGGAACACTATACCCATAGTGTGACTTCCCCAAGGACACACTGCTGACGGTGACGGAGGACTTGATAGGTGACGTGCTGCGCAGACGACGCTGTAACTCGTCGATGTTCCGCTGGAGTCGTTGTTGGCGTTCTTGGTCCTCGCGTAGTTTGTCCTGGGAGAGCTGCGATAGACTTGAGAGGAAGTCGTTGACTTTGGTGTTGGACGGAGAGACGTCGGCCATTGTGTGTGGTTGATCTTTGGTTGATAATGTGGATTCAGGCCAGAAGAAAGAAACAAAGAAAAATGGGTTGTGGAAAATATTGTGTGTGCGTGTGGATGTGCACAAAACTAGTCTTGGACATGGCATACGTTAGCAGGGGCCAATGCTGGCCCAGTTTTGTAATCCAATGCCGCCATAGGGCTCGCAAAACCTAAATTCTGAAACAACCACTCTTTGGTTTCTTCTCAAAAGCCCTTCTTGTGGTTTCTCTCAGCCTGGACTAGCCTCGGCACTATCGGACACGACCACGCACTCTTGACGCGCTGATAGGAAGCTCGTCCTGTGGTTGGACAAAGCTAGATTAGGTTACCCAACTTATCTGCTTGGCGGTAATAAGGGTATGTGTCCCTTTCCCCCCTTTCGGTGGTAGCCTGATAATACTTAACACACACGTTTTACCCCTTTCGCAACGTGTCATTATTTCACAAACACTATAAAAGGAGAAGGTTTCCCACCTAAAATCTCAACCAGATCTTTGCTGGTCTTCCCCTTTTCCTTTTCTTCTGGTTCTCCAGAGTTCTAAAATGACTGCCAGTGCCAGGGATATCAACTTGATCCTAAGCAATCTAAATATAGTACTGGGAAATTTGAAACAAGTGCTGGGGATGCTCAAGAGCATCTTCAGCAGGACACCCACAGCAAAGGAATGGGACCGATTGTTACGTGCAGGCAATGACAAGAAGAACAAAGACCGGGCAAGAATAAGAGAAGTGACCAACAGTCCATACAGCGTCATTGTCGTACGGTTAAGAGAGCTCTTCGACGGCGGCAAGTTGCCGTTGTTGGAGATGTTGTCTCAACTCACGCTCAAAGCATCCAACGACTATGACGCTGCCGATTTCTTGATGGCATACAATCCGGAAGTCGACGAACCAAAAGCCAATGGTGCCGTTGGCCCAGCATTCCGCCGCAAGAAATCCTATCTCCTGAAACGCGACGCATATTCGTACCCACCAATATTACCCGAAATCCAGTCCAAAGCTTTAATCATTCGCGTCTGCACAGACAAAAGCTACCGGCGCGTTGAAGACTTGATGGCAGCAAGTGCACAGGATTGCGCCAGAAGCCACAACGGGCTTTTAGCTGTCAAGGGCCGTGCTCTCATGAAGTTTTGTTTGGTTGAGATTTTGGAAGAGTCCGGTGTTGGGTTGCCTGATTTAGAAGTCGAAGCGATCTCACACAAGTTGTTGTCGAATAGGATCTTGACCAAGTTTGCTTTTGGGTACAATTTGGTTGACTGTGCCAAGTACGATTTGAGTGCCGATGCTAATTTTGAGGAAAAGCTTGACATCCTTGGGAACTTATTCTTGGCCTACATCGGTGGGTTGAGACAAGAAAGCTACAGCATGGACCTGCTCAAGAAGTTTGTCAAGCAGTTGTACGGCCCCGTGATTAACGACTACATGGAGAAATTCGATCCTTTGGCCAGAGTTGGGTTGATGGAGTTGGATTTGGTGTTCAAAAGCATAACCAATTTGAAATACGCGCCTCATAAGAACTTTGTCTACGAGGTACGTGAGATCAAAAAAGACCCGTATGTTGCTCAAATTTTGGTTGATGGTATTGAATTGGCAACCGGTGTGTCGTTCAAGAGTTTCGATGACGCCAAATGCCGGGCAGCCAACAGCGTGTTTCACAGGTCTGGTGATGGTGTGCGCAAAATATTGCAATTATTGGCTGCGAATGGTGAGGAGAATTCGCGAAACAAAGCAGCGGTTTTCCAGCCAGTGCCAGTCATTTCAAACGTCCCACAAAATTTTGCAGCCACTCCACAACCAGCACCTAACTCGCACATGACTGTAAAATCTCCATGGTTATCGCCTCCAGAACACCAACCACCACCGCCTCCTCCTCCTCCTCCTCCTCCTCCACCTCCACCACCTTCCGCACCACCACAATACTATACTCCCCATCCACCTGTCCGCTACATCTACCCCACGCACGTTCCTATCAATGCTGCTCCCGTTGCTATTGCTGTTCCTCCCCCACCGCCGCCACCTCCACCTCCACCTCCTCCGCCTCCAGTTCAAGTCGCTAACGTCCCCGGACTCGAACAAGCTGTTCTAGAACAAGGCGTCCTCACTCTCCCCTTGGATGCTCCTGTCGATAACTCCGCCAAAAGCACTCTTAACACCATGATCAGCCAAGCCAAGCTCTTGCCAGCCAATTATCCAACCATGGATATGCCGCATCCGCGAGATGCAAATCTCCGAATTTTCTACGCAAAAGTCCAAGTCGGCGAAATCTGTTTGGGCGCGGGCTACGGCGCCACCAAGAAAGAAGCGGGCCACAAGGCTGCAATGTGCGCACTCAAAAATCCTGGAAGGTGTCTCCAGGTCGGGCTCCACTTGCAATACTAAAAGGAAGTTCTGCGATGGTGAATTCTTAGCTAACTAAGGAAATTTCGTACTTTTGGTGAAAACAAAAAAAAAAACAAGAATACACGCATACCCGCACCCTCAGACCCGCCACGTCCTGTCCCCAGTTACCAAAAGACGAAAGTTTTTTGGCAAGCGCGGATGGCCATCGCGATCTTCCGAAGTCGTGCGAGAACCGAAGTAGAATTGGTAGCATTTCTAAACACGTGATATTATGTAAGATCTAAACGTTTCTCTAACATAACTAAAAATTGTTACTATTTGAACACCCGCCACTACCACACCCCGAGGCACCAGCACAGTTCGCCGACGAGGTGTTGGTGTTGTTGTTATTGGCACCACACACACCACCAATCTCGAAAACTGTACCGCCAACAGTAGCACCTCCACACGAGCCTACAGTCAAGTTCGTGCCGACACACGCAGCGCCACCGTTCGATGAGCAGGTTCCCATATTGCAGCACGTACCAGCGACACTAGCACACAGCGTATTGACGGAGCTGCAGAGCCCGTTGCCGTAGAACGTGGTGTTCGTGATGGGCGCCACCGGTGGCACCACGAATAAGAACGGGTAGGAGTACATCATGTAGGTGTTGTCTGACCAGCCCACTGATTTCTTCTCGCGGCGGGTCTTGGCTGTGTCTGTGGGGAGCATGATGGAGTTGTGGGCGCTGACGTGGGATAACTGGCCCTCGTATAACGGATGTGACCGGAGCATGTTCTCCTCTTGTTTGTTCTTTTTCTTGGTCTTGAAAAACTTGGTGATCTTGGTCAAACTGTCTGTTCTCTTAGACGTGCAGTATAAGCAGAAACAAATGGAGTAGTTGTCCTTGTACCTCTCTTTGTATATCTTGGAGGTGTTGCCAAACCCATCGTCCAACCGTCCCTCGTCTATCTTGTCGTCGTGGTCAATCACGGTGTGGATGGAGGAAGACCGACAGTCACGGAAGTAGCCATACATGGAAAGCTGGTGCGTGTGCCACATGAGGTCAATGTCCAACGTCGGTACCAAAATCAGCTTGATGGTGGCATCGGTGATCATCTCAAAGAACCGGTTGTACCTCACTGCAGACTCAGCCAAGCTGTTGTATATCAAGGGCGAGCGCAACCAGTCAATCTTGTTCATCTTCTCCACAAACCGTTCCTGACGAAGCACACAACCAACCAAGTCCTCCCCGATTTCAACACCACCTTGTATTGTCATGCTGATCAAATTGAACTGCAAGTAGTTTCGCAACAATACCCTCTGTCGTGTCAACTGCCGAAGGTGCTTGGCTCTGATGGATTTCAAAAGCTCGCCAAGGTCTTTGCTGTCGTCCCACCTGTCCTCGACTGCACGAGCAACATCAAAACTAATCAACAACCCTCTCCTATTCTTGAATCGCGGGTTGCATATCACGTGAGTGAAGTACTTGAACGTTCCCTGCAACGGAGTAAAATCCGTAATATCGTGCTTCAACTGTAGTTTGCGTAGTTCATCGTGAGTCCATTTCTCTGGTGTTCCGTGGTAACACTTGGTGCTGCCATGACCCAAGTTGGTAGCTTCGAAATCCTTGTCGGCAAAGCCAGTGTTGGAGTCATTGGCAATTGGTAGTGGCTCAGTCATTGCCTCTTTGCACATGGGACAGTACAAACGGACCAAATGCTCATACATTGGAGCTTTGGTGTTGTCAAAAAGCAAGTCTGCAGAATCATTAGTGACTCTCTCCAATACTTCTCTGTAATTCCTCTGGTAATCTTCCGGCACATTGAACTCGAACGTCTTGTCGTCGATAAACTGATCCAACCTGTGTAATGGCAATGGGAAGTTGGCAATGTGGAAGATCTTGTTCTTGATAGCCACATCGTAGAACGATTTGGGGTTCAACAAGAAAGCATGCCACACCATAATGACATCCAAGGGTGGCATTAGATCGTTCATGGTGGATATGAACTTGGCATGTTTCTTGTTGCCATGGTCAAACACTTCCTTCTCTTCGTTGCCAAACTCACCCACGTCGATTTCCTTCAATGCTGTCAAGAACAAGATGAATCTTCTAGCAGCGCTAGTCACATAGGTCTGCCATTGTTTGACGCAGTATTCGCTGGGCACAGAAGTATCCCCGACAACTTTCTTCTTCAACACTTCAAACGCTCTCAAGAGCTTGAGGTGAACTATTGCTTCCGGGACAGTAGGAAGGGACTGGGGAGCAGTGACTTTGGAAACATCCACTTCAGGGTCTTCTGGATCAACGGTGTATCGATAGCTCTGGAAGTTCTCTAGTCGTGAAAAATGCAAGACAGACACAAAATCAAGCTTGGCAAGTGGCACTACCTGTTGATTGGTAGGTGCCGTTTCACTAAAGTAGAAATCTTGCTCCTCGTGTTTCGACATGATGGGATTGTGGGTGATGGATCCAGGAGGAGAAAGCATCCAAGTTGCAGACTATTTGTCAGAAAATTTTTGAAAGGTGGACAAAATGTGGAATAAACGAAATTAGTAACGGGTACGGTGATGCCGTTAGACTTAATTTTTTCTTTAATTAATTGCCATGTCTTATTCTATTGTACGATTGAAAGGTTTTTGTTCAACATTCCAGGCCGATGCATGTGCATAGGTCCACGCACGGCGTGTTAAAGTTATTAGGCTCGGTTCTAGATGTGTCGTCTGGGGATTGACTAATGGGCTGCCCCTGTGGGTGGTCTAGCAAGGGGGTTTGAATATTCTGACCATGGTTGTCTCTGCAGCGTATACTGCCAAAGGATCCATGTGTATTCTATCTGGTTCCTGGCTGAAAAATGGAACAGCGGCTTGACACTTTCTCCTTTTTTTTCTTCTTCTTCTTCCAGGTGAACAATGAAACCTAAAATTTGCTCTCTTTGAGACGAGTTCACTGCTCGTCAACCAGACAACGAGAGAGACGCGTTGGTAGGGAGTTGGTTATGAACAGCAATAGGTACCCGCCCACTCATTGTAGGTCTTATAGAATAGGAGATGGAGGTTATCCAATCACCATACACTCCCCCAGGTAGTGACAGCAAGGAGAACGCAAAACGCAACACGTCGCCTCAACCCTGATCAGCGATTTGCAATTAGTAAATCTCTAGGATTGATTATACACCTATACCCCGACTCTAATACTTAAAATACATTTTCCAACCCCCACCTCCACACCCACCACCACCTCCTCCGCCACATGCGCCGCCCCATCCACCTCCACCATGGCCACCGCGACGACGTTGCGTGTAGCTGCCATGCGCCGTACACGCCCCAGTACACGAAGAAATACTTTGACTAATACAGTAAGTCAGTATGTCACGATCTCCAAGTCCACCGGCACAGCTCGCTACCCCGAAGAAACCGCCAATGAAGACGCCCCCAACGGGTGTTCCGTTCTTGGAAACATCATCAGACACCTGGCAACACCCGCCTGATTGACCAGCACACAAAACTAACTCTGCAACTGAACAAGCATCGCTGGAGTGCGTCGCTCCTTCTTCCCCGTCTTCCTTAAACAACGGACTTTATCTGGCCAGGGTTTGTATTGGTTCTAGTTTCTTCAGCGACTTGAAAAGTTTGGTCAATGGGGACATCTTACTCTTGCGGTGGCGTACACAGTCATCGCAGAAGCAAATGCAGTACTCATCCTGGTATCTTTCTTTGTACAACTGGGAGGTATACTCGAATCCATTGTCCAAGGGGATCTTCTCTACTTTGTCATTGTGATCAACCACCGCCTGGCGTGGACTATACTTGCAGTCTCTGAAATACCCATATAGCATTAACTGATGGGTATGCCACATCAAATCAATGTCCAACGTTGGAACGACCATCTGCGTCACTAACTCATCAGTTAAAAGTGTGAAGAACCTCTGGTACCTAGTCAATGCTTCATGTAGGATCTCCTTCGTCATGGGTGAACCAACCCAATCGAGATTGTTCATCTTGTCAACAAACCTCCCTTGTCGAGTAACGCAATCAACCAAGTCCTCCCCTATGTTGACACCTTTACGCACCGTGAGGCTGACCGTGTTGAATCGTAAATATGGTCGAAGCAATAGGTTCTCCGCCTTGCGTCGGTTGAGGTTACCTGAAGCGACACCTACCAACATCTCTTGGAGTGATTGCACAAAGGTGTCGTTTGTGGCAGACATGTGGGCTCTCAAAGACGAATTAACCACACTCCTGGAAATTTGGTGGCTTATGAGCTCAGGATTCCTGGAACTAAACCGGGGTCGAGCCAACACTGCTGAGTAGTACTTCAAAGTTCCTTCCAAGAGTCTCGGTGTTCGTGTGTCAAAGTCGAGGATAACCTTGCGGAGCTCATCAAAAGTTATAGTGTTCCAGTGGCCGTCCTGGCGGCAGAGCGACTGGTATTGGTGGCCCTTGGTCTTGGCTGAAAAGGTCCTGTTACAGAACCCAAAGGCTTTATTTGTCGTCAATGGAACTGGGTCAGTGAGTGGTTTGTTTGTGAATGGACTATAGAAAGTGACCTTTTGTTCATAAAACCTAGACAAATCAGAGTCATATCGTAAGTCCATGGCAACAGTAGTAAACTCTCCCAAGAATGCTGAGTACTTCTTTTTGGACTCGTCCGGAACTTTAAACTCGAATGTTTCACCATCAATATAGAGATCAAGTATGTGTAACGGAAACGGATAATTGACAAAATAATACATGTCTTTCCTGGTAAATACATCGTAGTACGTCAATGGATTCAACATGAACGCATGCCACATCATGATCACATCCAACGGTGGTACTAGCTGATTAGCCATGGCCGTAAATCTCTGACTTCGAGCATCCGTAGTCGTTTCAAGCTTCCTTTCCGTAGTGGGGAACTTGGACGCATGGTGCCTCAACGCCGAGATAAACACAATGAATCGTCTTACCGCAACAGTGACAAACACTCTCCATAGCCAATTGGAGTTTGATTCAGTTTTGCTCTGTGGGAAATTCTTAAGCACTTTCTTCTTTAACACGCCAAAAGCTTTCAACAATCGCAAGTGGGCAGTCGCTTCAGTCAAACTAGGCATGAACCCAGGTGGCTGTAAATGATCAAGTAAGATCGGTTCATCCTTCTCAAACATGGAGTATCGATAACTTCGAAAGTTTGGGAAATCGGACCTCATTTGGGTGCTGTCCTGGTAACTAGGAGGGAGTTCCTCGTTCTTGAGGTTTGACTCCTGTGGTTCTTGTTTGAAATCTACTTCCTCCATGGCTGATATGAGCTCTTCTTCATTGAGTGTTGATCCATCCATAAATGGTGGTGCTGCTTCCTTTGTGAATTGGCTGTCCAGTCCTGAATTATCCATGATTGGTTGTGGTGAGTAGGAGGCAAAATTGACACGTTGATAGGTCCCACATCCCTCCTATTTATAAACATTGTGGTGATGATACAGAGCAAGTCAACAACGAACTCGTTCGATATGAACTTTGAAACAGAGTTAATTACGAGAATTGTACAAAGAGGAAAAAAACGTGACTTGTGGGGAATGCATACTCCAGCCTCAGGCACTTCAACGCCAGCCGTCCCATAAATCATATCAGCGTGTTGCTTAAACAATCTATGTGAGCTCTACGGTATCCAGCGGTGTGGGTCTAGAATCCTCCTCCACCGCCTCCGCCTCCGCAACCACCCATCCCTGCCATGCTACCACCACCACAAACACCACCACTGCCTCCACACGCACCAGCACCAATACAAGCAGTCCCTCCGCAACCAGCTCCTCCTCCACAGTTGCCTCCGGCACCACAACCTCCAACATATGCAGCGCCAATGAATGTACCTCCCAAAAACACTCCCCCAAGTTGTGAGCATCTAGCGACACTTGCACAGCCGCCAGGACCTCCAGAACAGAAAGCAAATTGGGCTACTGAACAATGATCACTTACATGGGTCATACTCTCGCCATCCTTCAAGAACAAAGGACTCGCTTGCATGGCAATCAGCTCGTCTTTGACCTTCTTCAGCGACTTGAACACCTTGGCTAATTTGCTGGTCTTGCTAGCTCTTTTGGCAACGCAGTAGGCACAAAAGCAAATGGAGTACTCTTCTTTGAACTTGACTTTGTAGAGCTTGGATGTGTATGAAAACCCATCGTCTAGTGGTTTCTCTCCAATTTTGTCATTGTGGTCGATAAGCCGTTGGCCGGGGCTGTACTTGCAATCTCGAATGTACCCGTACAACATCAATTGGTGCGTGTGCCAAAACAAGTCTATGTCCAATGTGGGCACCAACATCCTGTTCAAGGTTTTGTCAGTGAGAAGCTCAAAGAATCTTTCGTACCTAATAAGTGATTCCGCCAACCCTTCTTCTCTCAAAGGAGAGTTCAACCAATTTAGGTTGTTCATTTTGCCCACAAAACTTCCTTGTCTAACAACACAATCAACCAAATCCTCCCCGATCTGCACGGCATTCGGCACGGTCAAACTGATCGCATTGAATCGCAGATACCCTCCTAGGATCAACTTCTCGGCAGCACGACGGCGACCGCTTTTGGAGCTTACGCCTTTGAGGATCTCATGAAGTTGTGGAGCAGTAGGGTTGATCCTCCGCGACATCGATTCGTGGACAGCTTTAGACACCGTGATCACATCGCGGGAAATCTCATTGCTCATTTGCTCTGGCTTTCTGTTGATGTACATTGGCTTCCCCATGATTCGTGAATAAAACTTGATGGTGCCTTCTAGAATTCTCAGTGGGTCAACGTCATAGTCTAGAAGGATTTTGTGGAGTTCGTCGTGGGTTAGAAACTCGGGACCCCCACCGTCGTGGCTGAGATGTTTGTACCTGAAGCCCAAGTTTTTGGCAAAAAGTCCTTCATCAATAAATCCGACCCCATCCAGCGTGGTCAATGGTATTTCTCCTGAGATTGCATATCCTGTATGTGGATTGTATAGTGTTACTTTTTGCTCCATAAAAGTCGTCAAATCCGGATCATATTGTAAATCGTTGGCATTCCTGGTAAACTCGCCAATGAACGACAAGTAATGCTTTTTGGATTCGTCTGTTACCTTAAACTCGTAAGTAGTGTTATCGATAAGGGGGTCTATAATGTGCAACGGGAATGGATAGTTCACAAAGTAGTACATGTCGTTTCTGACAAACACATCGTAGAACGTAGTAGGGTTCAAAATAAACGAATGCCAGACCATGATCACATCCAAGGGTGGAGTCAATTGGTTGGCAATCGTGTTGAACGGTTGGCTCCTACTATCAGTAGACGACTCTAAGTTTCTTTCCTCTTTGACAAAGTTTGAGGCACGCAACCTCAATGCAGAAATGAAGATAACGAATCGCCTTACAGCAAGGGTGACGAAAACCTTCCATCTCTTATCGCTTTCTTCCTCGGAAATAGGTTCTCCCCCAATCACCTTGTTTTTCAATTCCCCGAACGCTTTCAACAACTTGAGATGCGTGGCAGCCTCGACAGTGTTCGGCATGAACTCGGTTGGTCGTGTCAGATTGAACTGGATCCCTTGATCGGCTGCTAAAGTTGAGTACTGATAACTCCTGTAGTTCTTGACGTGGGAATTGTCAGGGGCATTTTCCACATAGACTGGTGGCGCTTCATCTTGATATCTTGGTAGGACACTCATGGTTGATTGCTGAGTGAATTTTTTAACCCATGTGTAACTTGGAAATTTGCTCTATTTTTATACCGGAAGAATTTCTCCAGATCGAATGATAGTGAAATCGGAACTAAAAAAAATCCCGAGGTTTTATTGCCATGCGCCGGCTTACTAAGTAGGATAGGTTACGAGTATTGATTCAACCAGAGGAAAAGAGGTGACATGATCGCTGCTTGCTATACGACTTGATGGTGCCACTCTTGGACTCCTGCACCTGAGGACGTCGATGTGGGGCTTAGTCTGTGAGTGGAGGCTAGAGGGTTGAATGAGCTTTGAAGGGGGTATGAATTTTTCCTTTGGTCGGATTCGGAGTTACAGATAAAGTTTCTCCTATCGGTGGGTGTGGTAAGCAAGGGCTCAGCACAGCCCCACTCGGTCGGGTTGATAAACCTGACTGCAAAACTTGCAGCCATTAGTGCTCAACTGCACGACAAGAATAAATCCAATTAGGACCACTCTTAGTTCTCGTAAAAACAATGGCAGGTAGAAATTCTAGATCCGACACCAGAAGTACCCAAATGCTGGGCGCGGGAACCACAGTTTGATTGTAAGGAATCGATTGGGGGAAGGAGTCATCGAGATGGTTGGCGTGAGCGGCAAGTGCAAAACTCCGTATCTCATCTCCGTCATCCTTAAGCAAGTATTAGCCTGTTCAGTCGCTCCTACTTGGCGTTGCTTTTTCTGTGGACTTGCATGTGTGATGGGTGTGTGGGTGGATAGCGGCTAGTTCTCGCACGATCCAATCTTATCCGCACTTGTTGTTTCCTTGCTCTAGGAATATAAAAACACGAACTCTTCCCCTCGAAATCACACCTGGTGAAGTCCTACAATTGCTAAACACGACACAACACATATCACGCAATGAGTACATTCATATTAGGTTCCACAGGTTTGGTTGGCGCTCAGATCGTCAAGTACGCTGAATCTTCCCCAGTCATCAGCTCCATCCTCACCATCACCAGAAGGACCCCCAGTTTCGCTGAGTCTTCCAAGAAGGTCACGACATTGGAAGACACAAACACTGATAAATGGCCAGAGATCATCAAGTCGAACAAACCCACCGATGCATTCATTTCTGCATTCGGAACCACCCGTGCCAAGGCGGGTTCTGCAGAGAAGTTCAAGACCATTGACTACGGTGTCAACTTTTCCAATGCCAAAGCCGCCAAAGAGAACGGCACCAAGGTGTACGTTTTGGTTAGTTCGATAGGTGCCAATGCCAACTCCAACTTCTTGTACATGAAGACCAAGGGAGAATTGGAAGACGATGTCATTGCCTTAGGTTTCGACCACACTATTATTTTGAGACCGGGGATTTTACTAGGTCAGCGTGAAGGTGCTCACGGGTTTGGCAACGACTTTGCTGCTACCATTGGTGGATGGGCCAAACACACTTTCTTGCAACGTTGGATGCACTCAATTGATGTTAGCGATGTTGGTAAGGTGGCTGTTGACTTTGCTGCAAAGGGAATCAAAGGCGAATTGAAAGAGAAGGTGACAATCGTGGAAGGCGGAGACTTGATTAAGCTCGCCAATGACTTACAGTAAAGACATAGTATTCGTGTATCAATTGAACAGTTTTATTTATGGCAAATTTCACAACTCTAGCCTCCGCCACCGCAACCACCACCACCGCATCCCGAAGAACTGCCACCACACAGGCCAGAACCACGGTTTGAAGGTACGTAATGGCCCCTACCAGCACACTCGGCACCAGCATAAATACCAGAAGCGTATGTATTACCATCACGAGACGGAAGTATTTGACAGCATCCGTTAGGTTCACCGGCACATTGAATCATTCCTGCTAGGGACCCATGTGGACCTCCGTGCGTGACTCCTTCACCTTTGTATTCGTATAAAGGGTTGGAGCTGTATCTGTATCTTTCGGCTTTCAACGCCTTCTGCGACGTGAAGATAGCGGACAACTTGCTCGTCTTCAACCCACGCTTTCCAATGCAGTAGTTGCAGAAACAGATGGAGTACTCTTCGTCGTATCGTTCTTTGTACAACTGGCACGTGTACAAATATCCTTTGTCTAGTGGCTTTTTCTCTACCTTATCGTTGTGATCGATGACCGTGTGGATAGGAGAATATTTGCAGTCCCTTATGTATCCATACAACATCAACTGGTGGGTATGCCACATGAGATCTATGTCCAATGTTGGCACTAACATTTGACCCGGGTGTTCGTCAGTCAACAACTTAAAAAACCGATAGTACCTAAACAATGCCTCCGCTAATCCTTGTTCTAGCAACGGCAGGTGAAACCAATCTAGAGTGTTCATCTTGTCGACAAAACTACCTTGACGTACAACACAGTCCACCAAATCTTCCCCAATCTGAACACCGTTCTGTACACTAAGACTGATAACGTTGAACTTTAAGTAACTCCTGAGTACCAAACGCTCTGCGAAAGCTCTCTTGGTGTCTCTGGAATTGACGCCCATTATAATGTTCTTCAACCTGGGGAAATGAACCATAGTATGTTCCACTCTAAATTTCGCTGCGAAACACTCATTGGCAGACGAAACCACTTCGCTGGTCATCTCTTGGTTTAGCAAAATGGGATCTCTCATGTCATACTCAGGCTCAGCCAATGCTTTGGAGTAAAACTTAAACACCCCTTCCAAGCCTCCGCTGCTTGCCACGTCATGGTCTAGTTTGATTACACGCAACTCGTCATGATTTAGAAATCTCCGTCCGCTGTGGCTCTTGTCAAGCACCGCGTACCTGTGCCCAACGTTATTTGTCAGAAACCCTGGATCAGCGAACCCTTTTCCTATCGATGTGGTTATTGGGACAGGCTCGGAAATGGGTCTGCCTGTGTTGGGACAGTATAATGTCACCGTCGATTCCAGAAAGTTCGTGACATCGATCTCGTACCGCAAATCTGCATCGTTCTTGGAAAACTCCCCTAAGAATGTCAAGTAGTTTTTCTTCAAGTCATCAGGAACCAGGAACTCAAACGTTTGGTTATCAATGTATTTCTCTATGATGTGGAACGGGAAGGGGTGGTTGATGAAGTAGTACATATCATTTCTCACAAACACGTCGTAGAATGTCATGGGGTTCAACATAAATGCGTGCCACACCATGATCACATCCAACGGTGGAACCAATTCATTCGCTATTTTCGTGAACTCTCGACTTCGGTTATCAGTCGTAGTTTCAATGTCCCTTGTCTCTCTGTTAAACTTTGAAGCACGCAACTTTAACGCAGATATGAATAAGATGAAGCGTCTCACGGCAAGTGTCACAAACACCTTCCATCTTCTTTCGATCTTGAGTGGATCTTTCTTTTCTTCATAGTTGTCAAGCACTGATTCCTTCAACTTTCCAAACGACTTCAACAACTTCAAGTGGGTGGTTGCCTCGTCGATCGTAGGCATGTACTGTGGCTCTTGTGTGTGATTAAACTTGACCTCTTGGTACCTCACCAAGTTTGCGTAAAGCTGGCTTCGGAAAGCATGCCATTCGATCTCTTCTTCTGCAGCGTGTTCATACGCCGGAGGAGCTTCTTCTTTGTAGTTGGGTGGTTGTGCCATGTTATGGTTGTCTCAAAAGTGATGACACACTACTGAAATGCTGAATAAACCATCGTTATAAATAGTTGAAGAGGTGGAGAAGTACACTTGACATTCTGCTCTTGTGTCTATGAAACGTCAGTGGGGGCGCTTACGAGAAGTCGGCAAGAGCCTATCTACATTGTCAATGCATTGTGAGATCATGTGAATCGCGTGGGATGTTTTTGTACCATATTTTAACTTACGAACTTTTCGTATCAACAAATAATGATCAACTTAGGAAAAGTGGATCACGTGTCTCATAAGTTGCCATGTTTTTGCATTGCCATTGCGTCTGTCTACACGAGGAGTAGTACTCCGAGATAGCCGCTCTTCACGGTTCATTTCATAATTGTACATTGTGTTTGTGTATCTACTTTACTTTACTTTAGCACCCGATTTGTTTTCAGGAGCACTGGGCCAATCAGCACCAATGAATGATGAGCCAATATAGGGACCATTCTCACCTGAGATACGTACCACAGTACAGCAATCACCCTCAGTAGCCATACAGGAAACCAAAGCATCACTAATACCATGCCCACTGGTGTGTGTCATCCCTTTACCATCACTCTCAAATAACGAACTGCGGGGCGTAACCTCCTCTGGCTTGCTGCTTTTTGCCAATTTGAAGAAGTCGAATAGCTTGAAACCACTGGATGTTTTCTTAGACACACAGTAATCGCACAAGCAAATGGAGTAGTCCTCCTTGTACTTATCCTTGTATAATCTTGCAGTGTGGGCGAAACCGTCATCCAAACATGATTTGCCAACATCGTCGTTATGGTCAATCACCGTCTGACACGGTGAGTATTTGCAATCTCTGATGTACCCATACAACATAAGTTGATGTGTGTGCCACATCAAGTCAATATCCAACGTTGGCACCAACGAGCGTTTCAAGGACTTGGATGTCAAAAGCGTAAAGTATCGTCCATACCTAACCAATGACTCCTCAAGAGCCTCTTCCAACACCAGTGACCTCAACCAATCGAAACTGTTCACCTTCTCCGCAAACTTTTCCTGGCGGAGAACACATGCAACTAGATCCTCGCCAATCTGAACCGCGTTGGGTACCGTGAGACTTATCACGTTAAACCGCAAGTATCGTTCCAAGATCAAGCTCTCAGCGGTGCGGCGCTTGCCGTTTGGTGAACGAACAAGACGCAAGATATTCTGCAGCGTGGGGAACCCGTCTCTGACTTTCAGCATCTGTGACTTCAACAAGAAACACAGGCGGGCTGCGGTAATCACGCTTTCGACTATCGCATCGTTTATCATTTTTGGACTCCTGCGGGAATATTGCGGAGCAGCTGTCACTTTGGAATAATACTTGAAAATTCCCTCTAGGTAACCGTCTTTCCGAACGTCGTAGTCAAGAATAATGAGACGTAGAACATCACGGGTTATTGTCTCTGGCCCGCCGTACCAGTGATGAAGGGACCGGTATCTGTAGTCACCAGTGCTACTTGTCATAAACCCAAGGTCACCGAATCCTCGGTTGTTCGGTGCTGTCAATGGAACAGGTTCAGTGATTGGCTCCCCTTTGAAGGGACAGTAGATTGTCACCATCTGTTCATGGAACGAAGTTGGATCTATGTCATACTGTAGGTCGGCGTCATCATGGGTGAACTCACTTAAGAACGCCACATAGTTCTTTTTCAAATCATCAGGAACCATAAATTGAAAAGTTTGGCCATCAATGTATTTCTCTATGATGTGTAATGGGAATGGGTAGTTGACAAAGTAATACATATCATTTCTCACAAACACGTCGTAGAATGTCATGGGGTTCAACATAAACGCGTGCCACACCATAAGAACATCCAATGGCGGAACCAATTCATTGGCCATCTTTGTGAACTCTCGACTTCGACTATCTGTGGTTTTCTCAACGTCTGTTTTATCTTTAGGAATCTTTGAAGTACGCAACTTCAAAGCAGAAATGAACAAGATGAATCTCCTCACGGCAACAGTTAAATACAAGTTCCACCTGTTGTCCGCCTTGATCGGATCAAACGACTTTTCATAATCTCCGAGCACCCTCTTTTTCAACTCGCCAAATGCCTTCAACAATCGCAAATGGGTGATGGCTTCGGCCGTTGTAGGTATAAACTTTGGTGCTTGCTGGTGGTTGGGCTCGACTTCTTCATCTTCAGTCAAGTTCGAGTAGCGGGTGCTTCTGAAGCCGGAAGTATTGAAAACACGGGAAATCTTTTCATTGTATCCCAGGTTTGAAATCTCGTCATAGCTTGGTGGCGGTTCACTTTTGAATGGCATCTCTTGTTTCATTTCGTGACAACTATCGGGGCAAATAATGGAACAACGCAGAACCTAAGAAAGAAAGAAATTGGCAGCCTTTTATATCGCTTCACGCATACAAAGTACCAGGTTTGAAGCATCTCATCAACTTTCGGTAGCCGCGTCGATCATGCCGGGGATTGTTGTGATTATCGTGACACTTATTACGTAAGCGCCCGTTCGTAAGTAGTGTCAAGAACCCAAGTGGAGGTGGAAATGGGTGCACTAAAAAAAAATAAAACATTGCTTTACCACGATACCCAAACGTTCGCTTACGTAAGGACGCGGACTTGTGCTGAGTGGATTTCTGACAGGGCTTGCACTGACAATGAGCTGATATCGGCATCGCCAAGGACTAAGCATGAAGTGAAAGTTGAAGAGGTAGTCGTTTAGACGTACAAACTAAACTGGCAAGAAAAGAACCTGAACGGGGTGTAGACTGTGTTTGTGGTAGAATTTGCATGAAATAGGCAGTAAAAACCAGTAGCGTTGTGAACGGTATCCAAGGTGTAATCCAGCCTTGCATTACAGACATATACCATGTTGACAAACCATCTTTGTTTCGGAATAGCAATGCCATGGTGTAAGAAATTGACTGGTCTTGAACACTCACTGATTGTTTCGATAAGCGCTAGAGAAATCGGATTCCCGTGATATTCTCGGCTTATTTTTTTGCGCCGTGGGTCCACCCCCCACCACCCCCTTGACCCATACCGTCCTAGAAAAAATTACCAGAAAGCCGATAAACGAAAAAGTACTTTCTTCTCTTCGATTCAGCCAAAGATCCTTCAAAAACCACCATGGCCACCCCCGTTGGAGACATTAAGTCCACTATCAAGTCAACCGACTTGGAAGACGAACAAGCAGAGAAACTTGCAGCTTTGATAGAGGCTATCCCCGAAATTCTTTCCAAGGCGGACAACCCTGAATATGACGAAATATTTGGCCATAGGATTAACACCAGCGACAAACCAGAAGTCAACGAGCCAATTCGTAACGAGATCCTATTGAAGTTCTTAGCTGCCGATAAGTACGACTTGGACTTGGCAAAGGAGAGAGTTCTTAAAACGTTCAACTGGAGAAACGGGTTCCAGCCATTGAGTGCTGCATTTGACGAACAATTCGACGAAGAGTTGAACGAGCTTGGCGTGGTCACTGATTTCCCCAAGTCTAGATTACACGTTGCTACATGGAACCTCTATGGGAACTTGAAGAACCCAAAGAAGGTCTTTGAGAAATTTGGCGGCAATAACAAGAATGTAGAGTTGCCAGGCAGCCAGTTCTTGAGATGGAGAATTGGGTTGATGGAAAAGTCCTTACAGCTTATTGATTTCACGAGCAAGGACAACAACAAAGTCGCTCAGGTACATGACTACAACAATGTGTCTTTCTGGGGGATTGATCCAGGAATGAAGCAAGCTACGAACGAAATTATCGCGATATTTGGAGACAACTACCCTGAGTTGTTGAGCACCAAGTTCTTTATCAATGTCCCATTGCTCATGGGCTGGGTATTTACTTTCTTCAAGACAATCGGGATGATCAGTCAGGAGACATTGAACAAGTTCCAGATATTGAATCATGGAGATATGCTGGAGTTTTTCAGCAAGAGTGAGTTGCCTAAAGATTACGGTGGTGAATTAGATGAAACGTTGTTTACACTTAGCGTTGAGAAGCTGATCAAGTTGAGTGAGTACGGAGAGGTTGTATTGCAGAAAAGTGGGGAAGCATCCAAGGTTGTTGAAGAGCCCCAGGCTAGCGAAGATGACAAACTGAAGGGAGTTGACGACGAGGTCGAGTAAACTAGCGTTTAGAGTGACCATATTGAGAGTAATTAATAACAAACAAAGGATATACATTGAAAATTACGACCCACGACGCCAGCATAAACTAAAAGACTGATGCTAGCCGTTGGGCTGCTTGTAGGCGAGTCACTTGCTCACCGACAGTAGGGTAACACAATCGATTCTACGTACGCAAAACCACTGCATTCAACAATCCACACATCGAGAGTGATGGTGCAGAGCCATTCCATTTCTACATGACGTACTCATAAACTGTAACAAATAGTCAATACATATATTCAACATACAAAGGTCCCATAACGGGAAAGTGCTAGATACTGGGGAGACGGAATTAGAAACATTGCTACAACGGTAGCAAAGATCCAAATTCATAAGTGAATATAAGCAACCTTTGTCAGGTTCTAGTATAGAGGGATGTAGAGGCAGAATTGATCCATTTAACTAACATAGTTTCATAATACACGACAACCATAGTACAATATCGAGAATTACCTCAATCATTCAACAAACAAGAAACTAAGAAGAGGAAAACACATCTAGGCTCTTCGCTCTTTTTCTGTCGAATTTTTATAGTCACCGAATCTGGTGAGCATGACACACACGGTACTCGTGACATAGCCGCACGTTTCAAGTACCACGTGAGTAAATCCCACTACTACATACAAGAGAACGATTCCACTTTGGAAAGATGATCACGACTTGGTGGTGTCAGGCTGTTATTGCTTAATTAGTAACTTCATAGTTTGACACACGTAAAAGGCTGCCTTCATTAACCACTTTGAGAGTTTTCTATTTGTCCTGTCCAAGTAATCGCTGCGTTACAGAAGATATATGGTGTCCCTTAGTTTGCTCAAATTTTTTTACAAAATTAAAGAGAATATATTTTAATATTCACTTCTATTTCAAGCCAGCAGCTCCACCTACTAAAAGAATGAACCAGCCTGTAGTTACCTTTGTTGTTGGTCAATCTTCCAATATTGGAACACGCACTTGGTAGCTCACCTAATTTCCCTGGCTGTCTCCCTCTTCTCGAATCTCTTCTCAATTGTAAAGCCCAAAAAGAAAAAAAAAATTGAAGAAAGCATTGGAAATCATCCAAACACCTATCCATACACTTCCACACGCCATGGCTCCATCTTACAAGTCAACTGAATACGTGCATGATTCTGATTTGTCCAGTTCTGAGGGCGAAGAAGAAATCAAAGAATTCACCCCACCAAGAAACTTCAACAAATTCTCCAGCTCATCATCAAGTGGTAAATTCCCATCCAGTTTAAAGGGTAAGGAAGTCTGGTTGATTAAAACACCTAAAGGGTTTCCCTTGAAAGACTTGAAGACTTTGTCAGTGGCTAAGAAAAACAAGGGCAACGAAGCTATCAAAGTGAACAAAGTGTCATATAAAGTGGATGAGGATTTCGATATCGACAACGACAGCAATAACAAGCATACGATATTCGCTTCTAAGAAGAGTGGGTTCAAGCCGATAGATGCCAAGATATCCCGTTTCTACAGCATTCATGAAGTGGTCAAGATCCCAAACATTGATTTGGATAAGGTTGTTGTGCCTAGAGAAAACGTCCAGAAGATAAAGAAACTAAGAATGAGACATTTCCCTACCGGTTACGGAGCCAAGGATTACCAATTCGACGATGACGAAGAAGAAGAGGATGATGTGAGTGCTGGCAAGGTGTTGAAGAAAGCCAAAGTTGAATCTAAGCAAGATGAGGAAATAGAGGAAGTTAAGGAGAAGAAACACAAGAAGGAAAAGAAGGAGAAAAAGGATAAGAAGGACAAGAAGGACAAGAAGGATAAAAAGGAAAAGAAAAAGTCCAAGAAGGAAAGTAGTTAGGTTTTGTATTATGTTTATAGACATTTTCGTTTTAATTGACAAAAGTGATTGAGATGCAAGGAAGAACGCAACAAGCAAAAAAAAAAAAACCAAAAGCTCATCCATTATCAACCCCAACTTCAGAAATACCAAAATCCAAAGCCATGGGTTCTGCGGCATCAAAACAAGGAGGAAGGAAACTTACGAAAGTTGTTTCTGACACTGCCGCCACGAGTATAAACAGAACACCGAATGTGAAGCAATTACCACTGCAGACACTAAAGGAAAAGTTTGAACACCATCAGGAACAGCAAGCCCTGGGAGAGCAACAACAACAGCAGCAACAGCAACAACAGCCTGATCAGGTCCCACCGCCTACATTCAGACCAAGTTCGACCACAGACTTTGATCCAAAGTTCCTAAAGAAAAAACTCAAATCTGACGAAAACTCCCACGCGATACCCGAAGGTAAAGATGGCGGCGACCCCCACGAACAAGGAACTTCAACATACGACAACTCATTTCTCAGCTCAGTCAACAAACTAGGTAGTCAGATCAAAACCGTGGAATTGAACCCGGCTAGGGATAAGAACGCGGTGGCGTTGAAGCAATTGCGATCCAGAAAGAAGTTGTACGACTTGGGTGAACAACAAGTCAAGAACCGCATGGACCAGCACGATTTGGAGAAGTCGGCAGAGAACACTATGGTGCATCCACAAACTTTGAGTGCCATTTTGCGAGACTTGAAAGACGACAGGGTCACCACAGAAAGGGTTGTTGAAGATTACCAGTTGCATCCTGGGTTCTTGAAGAAATTGGGCACAAACATAAGGCTCCCGGCGACTACTGTTGTTCTTGAGGAAGACGTCGACGAAGATCAAGTGGGTCATACCAAGGTTCCGCCGCAGCAACGCCGTGATATCAGCGAAATGCAAGATGGCGATGAAAACATGGATAAGCAGGAATTTACCAAGTTGAAGAAAAGAATCAGTTTGGATGATTGAGACGCATCACACTCCTTTGTATATAGCATTACTTTAATAGCAGTTATTTATTCATATGATTGGCCCGGGCGAGTTCCATGCTTCCGCCTCCACAACAAAAATGATAAAGCGAGCGAGCGACTTTCTTAACTATGGGGGTGGCCATATAAAACCCTCACACAATTGCGAATTTCGATTTTGGGCTCTCCCCCAGTTTTCCTTTTCCCTCTTTATCCTGACAGAACTCAAACACACAGCCATGTCAGTCTCCAAGTCGTTGGTGTCCAAAGATATCATTGCGATATTATCCAAATACACTCCTTGCGATGTTTCCGACTCCTTAAACAAACACGGAATTGCCAATGGAGGGTTCATTCCCAACTTGACAAACCGTTCCCCAGTTTTGAATAAGACTTCGGCCGTTGGTAAGGCTTACACCGTGTTGTATGCGCCAAAATCCGACCCAAGACCAGCAGTCAAGGAAGCATACATTGACCAAGTGCCAGAGGATGCAATTGTCGTGCTTGGATTGCCCTTGGAGTTGCAAACCGTGAACGCACCTTACGTCACCGTCAACAATGCGTTGTACGGGGGGTTGATGTCGACCAGAGCGCAATACCGTAAAGCCAATGGGTCGGTGATATTGGGCAGAATCAGAGATTTAGACGAACACAACGACTTGCAGTATCCTGTCTGGTCATACGGCGTAGGCACGAGTGCTCCTGGTCCTTTGGTCAAAGTTGTTGGGATCAATGTGCCCTTGGAAGTGAAAGTTGCCAGCATCGACAAGGACCAGGAAGTGTTGACCATCAACCCGGGCGACTACATTATTGCTGACAAGAATGGTGTCGTCAAGTTGGAGGATAACGACCAATTGGCCAGCGTGTTGGACTACATACCAAAGCGTGTTGAAGCCGACACTAGGGTCAGTGAAGACATCAAAGCTGGTAAACCGGCCGCTGAATCACAGAAGTTCTGGAGAAGTAAGATTTAGGTTTATTTATTCATTGATAGACGCAACGGTGTTGATTGCAACCCACGCTGTAGAAAGTACTGTAAGCGTTATTTTCCTTTTTTCTTTTGCCTTCTCGGCCACAATCGATCCCCCTAAACTTCTTTTCTGTTGGCTGTCTTCGTCTCGCCTTCTCTGGGCTGTCTCGTTGATTTGATTTTGTAGTTCCACTTTACCCTCCTCCTCACCCTCCTCTCCTCACACTAGGCAAAGTAGCAACACTACAGCACAAGACAGCACAGATTACCACCATCCACACTGCCACACTGCCACACACACACACACACACACAAGATGCCGCTTAATCTACTTTCACACGAGAGAGACAGCCGTACAACAGCAGGACCAATGATCGCCCTCAACGAAGCGTACAACGACTTGCGGTTGAGTCTCATAGGCAACAAAGATTTGAAGTACAAGTTGGTGGGCGACGTGCAGTTTATCCGACAACTCGCCTCTGATTTTAACCAGCTCATCAACCAACTCACAGAGTGCAACACCCTTTCTGTGGCCGCAACAAACCAGATTTTGAGCGATTTGGAAAAGTTGGCCGTCATCATAAATATCCTATGTTTGTTCAGTATCGAGGTTGACAACAAGAAGGACGAGAATATCACACAATGCTTGATCTCTATGAAACTGGTGTTAAACCCCATCATTAAATTGCTTAACTACTTTATTCAATCGTTTGTGCCCCGCTACTATGCTAACGCCAGTGCCATGAGTGATGAATTGGAAAGCTTGGACATTTACAAAGTGAAGAATTTAATTGGGTACGCATTGGATATATTGTTAGGGTTGACAAACAGCAAAGATCACCACTTGGACACTAGTATATTGTGGAAATTCATAATTTCGCTACTTATAGTGACGGACAGCAACCACCATAATGTGTCCTTGATTGACTCGTCGATTTTGATCAAGCTGTTAAGATTGGTTCCCTTGTTGTTGGCGTCCAACTCACAATTAACGAACGACTCGCTCATAACGCTATTGACGGCATTGTTGAACAGATTGTCGTTTGAGTGTGATACCATAATATCTACCCATTTTGGAACTGGGTTGTTTAGCGCCACATCAAGCAACAAGGTTTTCCACCAGATGGCGTTTGAAGATTCCCGCTTGCCCAACATAGAGTTGAATAAAACGATTCTTGACAAAACTGTCGATGTCCGATTACTACAAGAGTTGATTACTTGCACTGCCCAGATCTTTAGTTTCCTGAAAGTTCACGATTATGATATAGTGATGGCTTCGCCCACAGACACCTCGTGCGCGGGGATCAATGACTCGACTAAAAAGAGAAGAAGGAGAAGTCTCAATCAGCCACCTTCATCGCCAGTGATTGTGTTGTCTATCAAGGTATATTTGACGTTGTTGTTGTTGGTGAAGTTCAATGGCAACAAGTCGCTCAACTTGGCCGCATTGAATTTGATTACATTTTATTTGAACAACTTGAAGCCTTCCCAAGATATCGACAAGCAAGTGATCTTTAAAAGTTACAGAAAGTTGTTCCCCAGAATAATCTGCATGCTAGACTTGAATAACGATTACACGGGACGCAACAACAAAAAGACCAAGAACGGTACCACGAAGATTGTCAATCAGTCAACTTCCTCGATCCCAATGAACTCAATGAGGAGGTATGACATACCTATGTTTTTGTTGTCTCCTGCAAGAATATTATCTGATTTGTGTGTGCAGTACCCGAAACTCAACGACGAAATCCATGATGCTAACGTCGACTACAAGATTGTTGAAAAGTTGCAATCAAGCTACAGCTCCAGCAAACTCCTCAAGGCATTGAAAGTGTTGAAAGGTAGTAGCAAACACGGTAAAAACTTGGTAGACTTTACCGTCATGTTGACTATTGAAAAAGATGAAGGTGAAGTGGCCGATTTGCTTTTGTTGTTGAGTGTGTACACGGGCAACCGTGAAGAGTACAGAAACAGAATTGTCAACACGCCTCCCGAGTACAGTGTTAATTTGGCGTCGCTCATCTTTGATATTGTTGATGATTACTATTTCTTGGTCAACCAATTGCAGTTAGTTTACCGCTTGTTGAATCCAAAGAGAAGAAGAAATGGATTGCGCAGTGGAAGCCACAAGGTCATCCCGCAAAACGACTTGCCATGGTTTGGCAGAAACTTGGGAATTATCAGCACTTTGCACGATTCTGCCCTTTTCACAAACTGTTTCTATTTCATTCGTTCCATTTCAAGGTCAGTCGCTACGTTGAGGACTTTCTTTGTTGAATGTAATGCGTTCACCAGTTTCAGCACAGACCAGGCAGCCGATCCACATTTCCAGCCAATCACGAGAGGTACGGATTCTTCACCAATAAACAGTTCTGTGACCTCTATTTCGACGGGCAGAGAAGGGGGCGTTAGTGCCGGCGGACGAACTGGTATTGGTGCAATTCGTGCTGGTCCATCAGCTGGTGGCAGAAGCGGAGAGAATGGCAATAACGGCAACCCAAGCTCGTCATTGATGAGTTCAGGATCAGCATCAGGTGGATCTCCTGGTGGGTTTATCATCGATATTTTGAAGATCATTCATGGATACGAGAACTTGTATCGCATATTTGAGTTCTTCTACAATGTGAACAACCGTGGGAACTCGCCTTGCGAACTTGATCGGGCCAGCAGTAAAAAAAACTTGATGATTAACAAGTCCATTTGTATTGGATTGTTGGCTAACTTTATCTTGGATTTCAGTTCTTTCAGATACAAGATTATTGGCTACGACAAATTCTTGTCGAGTTTGTTGACCATTTACCAGAATGCTACTTCGGACAACCAGACCCTAAGCGACGAAGAAGTTTACCAAAGAAACACCATCCAGTTGAAGATATTGCAAGTGATCAAGAACTTCATGTACAACGAAGCTACTGAAATCAAGAAGGAGGTATTGGATTACTTTTCCTTGAACTTGATTTTTGAAAAGGCTAGTTTTGGTATCACTAAGCAAGACTTGAAGCATTGTTTGTCGTCCTCAGATTTATTAACAATCAGATTGCACCAAAAGATTATCGCCTTTGAAATCTTGAGAAATTTCACTGCTGGCTCACCTAATTTCAACTCATTGTTGATTGAATGTTATGAGAATGATTTCTTGAATTTTGCTGACTCCAAAGGAGTGTTCAATTTGCCCAAGACTTGGTCTCAGTTTTTGATTTTCAACATTACCAACATCAAGATTTTCTTGCCTGAATTAATCAATTCCAATATTGATGAGTTGGAGGTCTTTTACAAGAATGACAGCATATTGACAAAGTTGATACAGAATGAAGATTATGTCAAGTTGATTAGATCGATCAATCATACCGAAGACCACAAGTATACGGTGATTGACAAGATCCAGAAGTATTGGTTCCCCAACGATGACATATTGACAATTTGGTTGAGATTGTTGTCGTTTACCATCCCAGGCAACGGCACACTCAGTAGCAAGAGCAATGACAAAATTAATTTGTTCAACAATTTGTACAACATCCATTGTTCAATAATCTGGATCATTGTCAATTTGACGTGGAAGTATTCAACATTTGGATGCACTGTTCACGAATACAGCAAGTATGATGTTTACCAAAACACCGAGAGTTCAAAGAATCTCACCAACAATAGCAACAGCAACCACAGATTGTATATTGATGACGATGATGACGAAGAAGAAGATGTGCATGCTCCTGGACAAGACGAGCAGGGAGATGTTGTGATGGCAGATGAGACACAGCAGGAACCAGCCAGTGGTAGCAGTAAGAGTGATGAGAAGAAGAAATTGCAAGACGACGATGACAGCAACAAGGTTCAAGTTTTGTCGGTTCAGGAAAGGGCTAATCATTTGGACAAGTTGGGATTCACCAAAGCCATAAAGCATTTGATTATTTACTATAGTGAACAACAGCAATCCACTGATAACTTGTTCACGCCAAGTTCCCATAAGAGGTCGGCGCTTGATTCCAGATCTGCTGCACCACCACCATCGAGCTTCTTGTTTGCTAAAGGACATGATATCTTAGAGAAGTTAGAGACTGCATTGAGACAGATAACTGGGTTATTGAAAGGTAGACAAGGTGGATCAGCTAACAATGGAGGAGCGGGGGGAGAAACGTCCAACAGCAAAAGGGGCAAGGGATTATTTGCTAAGGATTTGAGTTTAGACATTGATGGTAGAAATGTTGTCATTACCAAGAACTATATCCCGCTGAGAGCACCAGGTAGTGGCGAAGAAGAAAGTGAGGAGGACGATGAATTGTATCGAAGAATACTAGCTAGAAGAGAAGCCATTGACTCGGAAGATGATGGTGAAGGAGAAGGACAATATCCATACGGAGACCCTGATTTAGAGGAGTATGTCTCAACCACGCGTGAATTAAACTACCGAGCCGAACTCGACCGAGCAAGAGAAGAGGTTGAGCGGGCCAGACAGGAAGCTGCCGCTGCCGAAGCGGTAGCAGAAGAGGGCGGTGATGGTGATGGCGATGACGATGTTGACCTCGATGCTGATGACGACGAGGAAGAAGCAGTAGAGGGAGAGTATTACGATAGACCGGATTCTATTGATAGTGATGAGTTACCAGATGAGTATTGGGTTATGTAGTAATGTGACTGTTGGTTGAGTTGTTTTCCTTTTTGCGTATATACGATATGGTTCAGTTTAAGAAAAAAAAAAAAGAAATTACGTTTGTATATGCATAACGTCTCGTTTTGTAAGTTGTTATAACCACTAGAATAGGCAACAATCCTCGGAAAGCGTTATACGATGGAGGGAGCTAGAACAATGGTGTTCTTGGGTAAGTTTATATTTTCACTCACGACTAGAACCACCATGGCGACCGGCCTCCACAACCACCACCACCACCACCACCACCACCACGCAGACAACGGAAAAGAAATTTTCTTGGTATCCACTTTCGCTGGCCAAGTCCGTCGTTAGAGTTAGGAGACATGGACGGGAGATCATAACCGAAACGGTAATCGCGGCGATGAGATCCGGTATTGTGACATTAGCGTAGACACACACACACACACACACATACACACCAATGAAAGACGGCGACGTTTGTATGTACGTGATGCACAGCACGTATGTACGCAAGTATGCACCTCCGGGAAAAACCCAAGATGTAAGATAACTTAAATTAAGCATTGATGGTTTTAAAAAAAAATATCCATGGTTGGGAGAGTTGACAAGAGATGGGGGCGATGAGGAACAGATGGGATGATGTGTGTTTTGTGAGATATGAAGAAAGCGGTTCTGGTGGTGTGCATGAGGGATGGCTTATGTAACTAAACATGATTGGCGTACGGTGTGGTCCAGACTACCTTTCATGTATTTGTAATCAAATTATCCTCAAACGTTTGAACAGATGATGAACGGAGGGAGAGGGGGGAAGGAGACATGAACCCAACTAATTAAGCTACTCTACATTACATGCAGTATAAAGAAAGTATGAGTAGTTGTCAGAGAAAACCGTGGCGAAGTGACCAAAAGCTTGTTTCTTTTAGATGGCAAATTTAACACACCTTTATGTAGTCACCTCGCTGTTCTTACACCGTGTGGATCCTTCTGCCGCTAAAAACAAAAAAAGCAAACAATACATTATCTTTCTAGACCAAAGATCTTCTGGTCGTCTGGCTCGTCACTGGGTCGCTTTTGTGTAGTCCATACGATGTCTAGCCCCAAGATATCGACTGTATAAAGAACCCTTGATAACGAAAACCAGAGACAACTTTGGGAATTCCGGGTGAATCCCACCGAGAGAGATGAAATGAAATTTGCCCCCCGGCAACAACACTCCTAGGACAGGACATGAGGCGATGAGATCAACGTAAATCTTGTGTTTTATTATTTCTACCACGGCGAATAATTAACCCGAACTGAAATAATGGCCTGCAGTTGAGTTATACTCCACTGATTTGAAATATGTATGTAGGTGAGTGCCCTGAGTTCACGTGACACATAGATAGATAGTGGGGGGTGTAGTTTCTTTTTTTTTGCTTTTTCGTGTGGGACTCTGCACAGCATGCACTTGACGTCATGTTGGTAATTAAAAGAAATATAAATAGCTGAGAGTGGATGATTCAGAAGGCAGCTGACAGCATCGTTTCAGAGTAGGCAATACCGCTAGTTTGTAAAAGATCACGGCGCAGATATCAGTAGAAGTATATAAAGTTCCGCTTGCCTGCCAGGTTTATATATTTGGGGGTCAGAGTTGAGCTGAAAAATTTTCACTTTGTTTGTTTAAGTGACACAATACCAGATACGCACACAGAGAGAAGGAGGTCAGACCCAGAGACAACGACAGAGACAATAGCATTTAGCTTAGCTTTAACTTAACACTGCACTTCCACTTCCACTTCCACTTCCACTTCCACACACACAACTATTTTTTTGTTTTTTGTTTGTAGTGCACCACCCAACTTCAAGCACTACCCAACCCACTCACTCACTCACTCACCCACCAAGCAGAAGGAACAACCGAAAGAAGCAGAGAACAAAAAAAATTCACTCCAGTTATAATTTGCTTTTATTCTTCTTCCTACTGCCTTGTTTGTAATATTAATCAATCTGCCCCCCTAAACACTTGACCCACCGTACCACCCCATTACCACATTACCACATTACCACACCCCCCTTATCTTACTCACAAATGACATCCATGGAACAAGGCGACACAAGCATAAGATCCTTGAACGACATCAACTTACAGGAACTAGCCAACAGACAACACCAGCAGAACATATACGCCCAAGGCTCTCCCTCGCTAGAGAATAACAACAACAGCAACAACAACACCACCTCCAATCAAAACAATACCAGACCCACCGCTACTCCATCCGATGCCAACCAAAGTCTGAGCAGCCTCTCGTTGGCCAAGAAACAATCAAGACACTCCCATAAGGACACAACAACAAAGGGCAAGTACACCCTCAACGATTTCCAGATATTGCGTACGTTGGGCACGGGATCCTTTGGCCGAGTCCACCTAACCCGATCCATCCACAATGGCCGATTCTACGCCATGAAGGTGTTGAAGAAGCAGCGTGTTGTGCA
>JAJSEA010000181.1:0-28808 GCA_026724345.1 Candida sp. AC06
ACAAACCAGGGATCTAGTAGTTTGCATCACTCACTCGGACATGATTAACCAATTACAAATCTCCAACGGTCTATTGTACTCCCCCTACATCCACCCGCCTCACTCCACGGAGTTATCACATCTGTTCATGCAGTGTCTAATAATTAACCTAACATAACCAATCTTGTCCAACCTTCTTTTTTTTGGTTTTGTCTTTTGGCTAAGACGAAGAAGAAGAAACACCCCCTAATCGTACACGCCGGAAGAACAATGTCGGGGATTGACACCTTTGTAATTTCTGGACATTCACGAAACAATAGAAAAGCAATGTCGAAAAAACAAAACCAACCTCACGGAAAACAAAGAGACTAAATAACCGTTAGATAAACCAAGCTAAGAAGAAAAAAAGGTAAGACAAAGGGTTTGCTTGCGAACAATAGTTTTTGACGTCACCTAACAATACTCATATTGTTTTCGATGGGCAGATTGTACAATGTCAACGGGACAAGGTTTCTGGTTCATTAATCCCGCCTCGTAATTACTTTGCTTTCCTTTGGGCTTTTTTTATTATTGACACGACAATGATAAGGGCAAGGGAAGCCGTTTTAATTGTTGGCTCGCTGTGTTTCTTTTTGCTCGTAGCGGAGGGAGGAGAGCCACTGGAGTGTGGGCCAGATAAGCCCAGCTGTCGTTTCAGGATTAAACGAGCAATAAAGCCGATCCTTTACTACAGGATTATTATTCTGCGTATCAGGTGTAATGTGAATCCACCTGTCTGGGAGTGATGTGTGTTAAAAAAAAAGACTCACACTAAAATTATTGCCAAGTTGCTCAAGTATTAGCGAAATGAAAGACAGTCTGGGCGTACACACGCGTGCTCAAACTCACACACCAACACACGGCCCGGGGGGGTGGGGGGTCGTTATGTACTGTATCCTATCCCGGTGGTGGTTAAGAACACACACACGCCAACCACGAAATGAAGGTTTTTTTTTCAGGACAGAAAGAACGGAAATACAAAATGTTAAAAATAACCATCACCAATAAAAGACCGAGGCTAGTGGAGGGGGGAGAGAGAGAGACGAGGGAGTGGTTCATTGACTCTTTCTCCGATACACACGTAATCTAAATTAGGACAACTCATCCATCCATCCACCCATTCATCTATCGCTGCACAAAACGTGTGCCCTTGCCTAAGGCTCTCTTGCTTTTGTGACGTATGATTTGGAGGGGAGGGAGTTAAGCCAAAAACTAATCTCCTCGCATTGCATCTTCCTCATACATAGCACTCTCTCTCTCTCTCTCCTGTATCCGGTCTGGTGTTTCATTGGCCGTAGGAGGAGGAGATGTAGGACCCACAGTTTTGTTTCTTTTTCCGGAAGTGTTCAGTTCGTACATACAGAAAAGCAGACGTTTTATTATTCTCCATCCGGAGAATTCAGGACTATGGGGAGATAAAGAGGTGCCAATGCATAGTCAATCTCTTTTGTTGTACATTTCTATTATTAACTTTTTAGTAACTGTAGGAGAGATTAAAAAAGCGCCTGGCTTAAGCCCACTTGACGAATAGCATCGTGTAAATGGGGAGGATGGAAAAACCTTTTTGCTTCAATGAACGGGGGGAAAAAGATTGACTGATTTTCTCCGGGTGCGAGACATAGGCAAGCAAGAAGTTTAATCACTGCAGAATTTGTACGCACGCAGTGCATGCTATAATCGAGAGGAGAGAGTGGGAGAGAGGTGAGTCGATATGCGTCTGAATGTAATTGTGTAACTTATTGCTTAATTCCAAATCCAACCTCTCGCAGAAACATTAAGAGAGATGTGGATAGCTTGGTTCTTGGGAGCTATGTATGATTCTGTGAGTCCGTGCTTGATAAGGTGAAAGAAGCATTGGATATCTTATCCGTATCCAAATTACAACATCACAGGGAGTAGCTATCTTCTTCTTCTTGTCCTTCTCAGTTTTCTTTACCACCACCACACTCGTGATTGGGTAATCCCGATAAGTAAGGTTTTCAAGGCTTTGCATTTTCTCTTTAATTTTTCAAACTTTTTAATTCGACTTGCATTTCTGCCTTGATAATTTTTCTGCTTTTTACACCGGGTCACTGGTGATGCATAATGTATGAACGCAAGTTGGTTAGGAGGGTGGGAGTGAATCTGCTTTTCTAACCACACCCATAAGGTTTGCCCACGCCCTTTATCTTTCCTTTACTTCTCTAGGGGGTGGTGCTTTGTGCTACGCACAATTACAAAAACAGCGATCTAAATCAGGATAGTGTGTCAACAGGTGGTACCGGTTTACCTCGGACTAGCACCTAGTGCCTAATGCTAAAAATATAGTGCAGACCAGGGTTATAATAAATGAAACGCAGTAGATAGTCGGAGAGGCAGAGAGAGAGAGAGGGTGAGGGCAAGGGACGTACGTACTGGAATTCATCACATGCAATGCTTTTTAAACCCACAGATTATATTTGCATTCCTTCTGTCTAAGCCTGTGATAGAAAGGGAGAGGAGCAAATATTCAGAGAAGAAAAACCACGTTGGGGTATGTCCTGTAGGAGGCATGTACTGGGTGCAATCCCCTCGAGCAAGTGTAGATCTCGCTCGTGGTTTGTCCGGTGGCGGGTGGTTTTTCCTTGGGTGAAGGAGAGAAGGGTCGACCTGGAGAATGTATCGGCACGGTAGCCCGGAATAAAAACCACAGCGACCACGGTATTAGCGTAACCGGAATTAACCACAGGAATTGTGAGAATGAGAAAATCACAGGGGGGAAGAAGAACAGAGAAGAAGGAAGATACCAAGAAAAATAAACATTGCATGCATGTATGCAAATAAAATAAAAAGTGAAAAAAGAAAAGAGCAAAATAAACTTTTTGCTATGTGTTTTTGTGTAAGAAAGCAAAATCGATAAGCACCACAAAGCTAATTAAAATAAATTTATTATATTTGATAAAGTTTATCTCAGTGTAAATTGGGTTTACCCGTCCTGCATCTACGTTTTTTTAATTTCCCACACGACCTCCTCTATCCTCACTAACACTCCATCCACACCCTTCTCCCACACACACAAATCAAATCAACCCACCACACCGCCAACTAACCACAAACTAGCCATCCAGATTATCTGACTCACTCACACTTAGCACTAACCACAGACGTCATCACGAAAATCTTAGACAGAAAAAGTCTTAGCTCAGAAAACTGCTGCATTTCTACCGAGCTAGTTGCTACCAACTGGATCCTCACACTTTAAACTCTGTCCCTCTCCCACCGCCATCGATGATGAAATGTTACGTCTTCTCGGAGCCATGTAGCTGCGGCCCCATTCTCCAACTAAAAAAAAAATATCCAAAGGATTGCAAATCAATTAAACACACACCATGTGTGTATGTGTGGTGTTTCCCATTCCTCCCCACGATGTCCTACAGAGAGAAAATGCTCTTAACGCTACGTAATTTCAAGAACAATGACTTCCGAAGTGGATCTCTTGTTTGTTGTTGTCTCCACTCACTTGTTCTCTATTCCTTTTTTCAATTGTCCTGCGTAAATTTTTTTTTACAGTCGTCAGCATCATCAACCAACAGCGGTGGGTCAAACGTAAAAGAAAAGAGAGTTTCTACAACAAATAATACTGAATAAACTCTGTGTGGGAAATTTCTTATCCTCTCCTCTATCATAAAACTGTAATCCTCGAGTGATGACTTGACCAAGAGAGTGGAGACGGACAGAGAGTCATTACTCGAACTTCTCTTGGATTTAAACTACGACGAGGGCCAGTACTTTTCAAAATGAAGCACAAGACTGTCTAACCGAGATAAGCTTAGCCAATGACCTGGTACACGCACACCCTCCCACAAATGGGACCTTCGTTTTTAGCCTTCAATTTTACCCTTTTCCCATTCATGTGTTAAAAATGTGATGTTTAGAGTTTTTTAAACCACACGGAAAATGCTCAATAAGCTCCTCCTCTCGTCCTCCCAAACACTACCCGTTTGTTCTTGTTGATTCCTGGGTTCCTTTCCTTCCCATTGATCTTTGTTTGCTCTCTGTCTTGGGGGTCGGGGGCCCATTTTTCTTATTGTTCTTTTTTATTTCTATTATTTTCCAATCAGCCCCCTACATTAAGTCCCATTGATGTGGTTTTTGACATGCATGATTCCTTCCATGGTGGAAAACTTCTACTCCGAGGAATTTCTCACACCGTGGGAATTGTGAACGCTTCGTGGGTTGTGTGAGATGGGCCCACCTGAGGCAGTGTTTGTATCTTTTCTTTTTTTGATGCCGTACGGGGCGATAGCTCCAATGGCAACTACGAAGAAAAAATAGGATGGAATTGGATTCGCTCTGTTTAAAATTTTAGTTGAATTTCAACTCATGGCGAAAACGGGGATTCATCTCCCACGGGTTAGTAGACACACCTTCCAAATAATAAGCTTTTACAATTGTCCTCCCCATTATTAACCTGGTTTGACTGTTTTATTGTTCAAGAATATGTAGGTTTGCAGAATAAGAGCGAGCCAAAGGAAAAAAGACAAAGACTACGGGTGGGTCTAGTCAAACATTCAAATGTAAGACTATGCTTAGAGACGTATACTCACGCCTTTGATCTAGGTTTTCTTTTGCTGCAAAAGTTGCAAATTCCTCCCCTCCCCCCTCCCCCAACCACTGCTCTACCCAAACTATTTGTACTATTAAAGAACTGGTATTTTTGTATTAACTATGGCAAGAAAACGGAACAAAAGATTAAAAAATATGACAAACTGAATAGAAAATAAATAAACAAAAAAGAAGAATAATTAAAACTATAGAGGTAAAGAAACAACTGTCAAAGAAACGAAATTCCACACACACACTCTCTATTGTGGTGGTTGGTGGATACCATTAAACCCATCGTAGTGCTGAGCGCCCGAAGTAGGCTGGCCCGGCTGCACACCCCCAGCGCCGCCAGCATTGGTATACACGTATCTAGCGTCGTAGCCGCCGCCCACAATGTTGTATTCACCTGATCCAGCAGGATGACCTTGGGCTTGTGCCTGTGGGGGCAACGAAGTGGAGTAGTTGTTTCCGTTGAACAAAAACTGGTGCTGTGCGGAAGGGTGAGCGGCAATTGGATGAGCTCCCGGTGGGCCACCAATCATCGCCTGCTCGCTGATGCTTCCGTGGTGTATTATACCTTGTTGTTGCTGTTGTTGCTGGGGTGGCTGTGGTTGGGCAGATGGCGACAACTTGTTGTCGTCGTAAAAGTGCAACTGCGAGTTGGCAGAGTTTGGCTGCGAGGTAGCGTTGCTGCTGTATTGGATGTGCTGTGGGATGGATTGGTTTTGTTGCTGCTGTTGTTGGTATGGGTTTGGTGAGATTAGGTAGGATTGGAAGTTGTTGCCAGATGGATATGTTTGGTTGAGTGGGGTATTGTTATTAGACGATTGGTTGAGGTTGTTGTTGGCAATGCTCTGAGCCTGGATCTGGTGCTGTTGCTGCTTTTGGATCAACTGCTGGTATTGGTCATTGTGCAAGGCCGACAAGTCAGCATTGGTCGTGCTGCTAGCGCCACTGAAGCTGGCACTCTTGATGGTGTTCTTGTTAGCACCTCCCGCACTGGCACCACCACTGCCACTGGCGCTGTTACCGCTTGGCTTGTCTTTGCAAACGGGACAGTTTTTGTTCTTGCCGTTTCTTCTAGGCGTGTATCTGTACCCAGGGTACTTCTTGGCGTGGTTCTTCTTTTCCTCCTCCGCCAAGTTGTTCCAGTGGTCTTTCTCCAAAGGCGACAAGTTTCTCCATCTTCTTCCCAACTCTCTCGACACCTCGGGGTTGGTTCTGATTATGGTGCCTTCGTCCAACACGGTCTGGTGGTACTTTTGTCTGAACAAGATGAAGGCGTTTCTTGGACGTGGAATCTTGTTGATTTTGGATTTGCAGATACACTTGTTGTTGCTGTTGTTACCTGCGGAAGATGTGCTGGAGGTGGGCGAGTTTGCAGCGTTCTGGTTGTGGCTGCTCATGTTGTGGGATTGGTCGTCGTTGGAGAAGGTGGAGTTTGTAGGCGTGGTGTTGTTGGAGGTATATAACTGCTGGTCCTGCTGCAATTGCAACTGTAATTGTAATTGTTGCTGCTGTGGGTTGTGGTAGAACATGGAGTTGTTATAAAGGTTGATATTTGGCGAAGAGGTAGAAGTGGTGGTGTTGGTGGTGGAAGCCATGTCTGAAGTGCTGTTGCTGTTGCTGTTTTGCGGGATGATCTGTGCTAAAGAGGGCAAGGTGTTGTGTGGTGGCTTAGACGAGTCATCGGCGGAGGCAGAAGTAGAAGCGGCAGGGTTGGATGAGGTGTTTGTAGTATGTTGCATGTTATGGGTGGAATAGTAGATAGCAGTAGACATTGTGGCCGGGGGACTGGGTGTGTGTGTGTGTGTGTGTGTATGCAAGCGTGTTTTGATTGCAAAAAAGGTTGGACAAAAAAACAAGGGGAAAAAGACAAGAAGAAGAGAAAGGAAAAGGGGTACTGAACTAACACAAGTAATAATGTATAAAATGGGAGTGGGAAATATTTGAGGGTATTTATATTTGAAAATTTTATGTATTTTCTTGTGTGTGTGTGGGTCGTTTTGTGTGTGCTTTACGCTGAACAAAAGTAAGGGGAGAGAGAGAAAGAACAGCCAAGGGTATTATGAGTACGGGTATGAGTTTTCTGAGCCTGAGCTTGAACCTGGGAGGTGTTATGTAAGTCTCTACTAACAGCGTAGTCTACGGTATAATGTAAGTTTAAATGCTAGTCGTGCACACTGGGCTATTAACAATTTTTTTTTTATTTTTGTTTAGTGCGCTACTTTGTGCGAGGGTGGAGATAAAAAAAATCAGAAAAAAATAAATTCGGATTAAATTTGTGTTACTTTGTTCTGAAGATTTTTGTGGCATGTACTGGCTTTGTGTCATCTACATGCCTGAGCGTGTGTGTTTTTGTTTTTGGAAAATTTTTATTCACTTTCTTCTGGGAGCCCACCCGATGAAGGACAAAGAGTGAAGTGTAGCCAGAGCCTCGATCCTACTCAGAAGGGGCGGAGAAACCACACACAGCGTATACAAAGAGAGGAGAAATCTTAAAAATCTTAACTATAATTTTTTATTTTCCCAATGAAAGTTATTTTTAATATCTCAATCGCACACGCACACACATTTTGTGTGGGTGGAAAAATTCGCTCAATTTTTCTTCTTTCAAGGTACATTACATTGCCCATACTATTCTTGCCTCTGTGTGTGTGTGTTCGGTGTAGGTTGGGTTTTTTTAATCCTCCTGCTCTCTGGGCTACTTGCTCCGGATGTGTGTTCGGTTCACGTGCTCGTAATCCCCTATCAAACTAACACCCAATGATGTCATTATTACACAAAATCTTCACTATATATCCTACCGCACCGCTACAAATTTTGCCAGTTGCCTAATTCGTCAAACAACCCCCTCGCCCGCCCCCCGGCTGCAAGAAAAAAACAAGAGTGCGCCATAGACCTGTGGTATCGGGACAACCACAAAAACAGCAAGTATTTTTATTTTTTAATTCGCTCTGTTGTTGGTTGTTGTTTTGTTGTTCTCCATGGTTATCCCCTGAAATTATTATTTGTGCATATTACACAAAATTTTAATCCACTCACTCACGGAGAATTTGCCAGGAGTACACGATCTACCTCTGCCTCTACTTTTCTTTAAATTTGTGTCAATGTACACGCTCATAATTATTCAGCACAACTGCACTACCCTTCGCTTTCACTCTTTGACTGCTCCTACCATCGCGCTGCCTCAATAGCAACTATAACCAGCACTACATCATGCACTAACGGAGGACATTTGGTCTAATTGTGAGTGTTAGCCCGAATTACATCTGACAAGTTGTGCTCCCCGAAGTAGGCGTGGCTACCAAAGAAGAAGCAACCAATGATAAAGAAAATGTCAATCCCCGTACACCAGTGGGCTTGTCCTGGTGGTGGTGGTGGTGGCTGTAGCCCTTGATTTTTTGCGCTTTTTCCCATATAGTATAAGCAAACCAGGTGGTCCAGACCATCAAGACGGGAGAGGAAAAAAAGGTCTAGGCTCGAGAGAACGTATTACGATGGGTTTCTTGATCGATATGTGCAGTCATCAATAGGCGGGTTGTTATTTGTGATCGTTCTTCTCGTCTATCGTGCTCCCCCCATAAGGTTTGTGTTCTCTCTCTGTGCGTTTTGGCATATTAAGATTTTTAGATTTTTGGCCCATTTCATTTCACTCCATTTCAGTGTTCTTTCTTTCAATTTCAGTTATTTTTACCTGTTCGTGGGCTAAGCACCTCAGCGGGAAGTTATTTTTTTAACACTTTTTTGGTCAGCTTGCAGGAAGCATTTATTCCTTTAGTAGGAATCTAAAAAACCATAACCTTATTTTTCTTTTTCTTTTATGACTAGCTCAATCCATATACCCAGTGGTTATGTAACATCGGTGCTTGTGTTGCATACGTCGAGGGTTTTTTTTTTTGTAGAGGAAAGGAGTCAGAAAGAACAGGGGGGAGAGGGGAGTGGACATAAAGGTGCTACCCTGGCCAGAAGAATAAGCTCGATGTTACATCCTGCTCTCTGCATTATGGTAGTAGGTTGCGGCGCGTGCCCGTTAGCGAAAGACAACCCAAGGGAGAACAAATAGATACAAGCAGGTGTTTGTATAAAATCAATTACAAACTTGGAGAAACAGATGTTTGCTAAAAACACAATTGACGGATTCATGTTCTAAATCATATATTCAAACTCAAAAAAATGGGAAAGAAGAAGGAAAAGCAATAACAAAAATATGGCTGAATTATCTCTTTCTTCTAAGGAATTATATGCACCTCCTAGCTCATCACCATCATCATCACCAACCCCCATTGTTGGTCGGGTTTTCTTTTTGCTTGACTGGGCTGTCCATTGTGTAGCCACGTAACTGAGGAACAAAAACCAAAAACCAAAAACCATAAATGCAAAAAAAAAATATGTACAAACCAAGTAAAAATATCTACAGAACAATGATGTCAAGCAACAATATGCCCTGATATTATGTATCCTTCTTCTCTTTTTTTGGGTCTAATTTTGCATAACTTGCTTATGTTTTTGGTTTGTTTGTTTTATTTCCTTCGGTGTTGTCTTTAAAATTCCTCCTTGCCCTTGCCCTTTCATTCTTCTCCTGCTTATGCTTTTGCTTTTTGGTCAGGAGTGATTTTTCCGTGACTATTTGAATTTATCCTTATTCTTTTTTTTTGCATTCATTGTTCCCTCTGCTTTTAATTAATCCTGGCAAATCGGTGCTTGACTGCCTGCCCTGTTGGGTCCCCCAATTCAACTGCCCCCCATTTTTCCCAAAGTCGCCTAGCATCTCTTATTTATTCGATTGCAAAAAAAAAGAATAATAACAAACAGGAACTACCCCTCGAACTGACTCAAGAGACTGGGGAGCTTGGGGATTTTGGCAGGACTTTGCAAAAATCCTAGCGCAAATTGTAGAATTTCACATGGGGGAGAACACGTTGTGGCATGTAACCTATCGACGTCATACACTTATCTAAAAATCTAAACCACTACGAGAGATAGCGAGAGAGAGGGAGAAGAAGAACGTTCGGGTTAATCTCGGGTCACTGATTTCACGCCAAACCCACAGTTTATGGTATACGTCAGATGCGAAAGCAGCAAAAACCAGGGTATCGTTTCGCGCTGTATTATTTTTTATGATTTTTTCCTGGCTTAGCCTGACGCACCCACCGCTGCTGTCACCGCTGTAGCCGCCCCCCGCGGCCCTGTGAAGCTGGGACTTTCTTCTGCATTGTTCCTTTTCTCCTTACCCCTTTACGGAGAAGGAAAATGTCAATGTAAGGTTTTGGCTTTTGCTAATAGTTGGGGTAACAAAAACCTGCTAAAAGGATTGACTAACCAAGACTGAGAATATTCAGTGCACAATGGTACTGCTCAGACTAAAAGCATAAACTAAAAATCCTAAAAGCTATCTGGTGAGAATTTCAGGTTCCTAAAGCAAAAAAAGATAAACAACAAGAAGAAAAAGCCCACAGGAGCTCTAATTATACTTGTCCATGTATGACTATAACTTTAACGACACCTACAGGTTAAGAAAGTTGTCAAGATTACCAGGACCACCAGAAGGAAGGTTTGTATAGTGCGAGAGAGAGAGAGAGAGAGAGAGAGCGAAAACAGGAGAGTATAGGGTTGAGGTATTTTATTTTCTTTGGCCTACGTAACGTGAAGTGCTTCAACTAAAATGTGGGAACTAGAGTTAACTTTTTAGACTAGCCAGTTTATTTGAACTTCGTCTGTTTGGGCAAGGGAAGGGAAATCGCTTGTGCTGCTTTGTTTGGTTGTGAACATAATTCTCTTTCAACCAATCTTAAACTTTCCACAATTTTTTCTTTCTTTCTTTAACTAAAGAATGGTTGGGTATAAAATGGAAAAAAAACAAATCGACAGAATCAAGGGGAAATCACAGAGAAGTAACATAGAGAACAAGGGAATCTTACCAGTTAAGCTTTTTCCTTGGAAGGAATCACCTCTTGTTGCACTTTTTCGTTGGGTCTTCGTTGGGTGGTTGGGTTTCTTTTACAAGAACTAAAAAAGTTATCTGGTAGCCTGTCCAACTCTAGAGAGACACCTCTAAACAATACGCTTGAGGGAAAAAAGAAAAGAGCAATAACCAAGACAAGCCCAGAGGGAGGCAGAGGCAGGTAGCGCTTGTGGGGTCTGCGATTCCGGCATGGTATTGGCCAGATACTCGATCGGAAATGTCACTTTTGTATTTTGTGATATCCGAAGCTACCATTTCATGTAACCCACAACCACCAATTATTCCCTTATCTGTTGTTCTCCGCCCTGTAATTTAGTCCTGTCCATGAATTGCGTTTCACAGCAAGATAAAATACGTCATAGAGATTTATTAAGTCCTGGAGAAGTATCTGGCAGATAAGCCGTTTTGGCTATGCTCCCACCAACGGATATGTCGAGAGTTATCTGTGTCACCTCTAACCTCATGCGTGGGATCTTCCGTTTAACCGTTGGTGCCAACCTCTACTGCGTGTCTTTTTTATTTTTCTAATTTTCCATGAAGGCTCTTGCGTGAAACTGCTGTGACGTATGCGCTGTCCTGTCTTGTGTGCTGTGTGTGTGTTCCCTGTTGTACAGCCTCCGTCATATCTCTGAGCTGCGAGATCAAGCAGTTCTGTGTCAGGAAGCTTCTTTGCTTCGTCTTTGACGTTGGTCTTGCTTTCTTCGGTCGTCATGCACCTTTCGGAGTAAAGACCTGGCCCTATCTCTCGCTGTCCACTTACCGGGATACAATATCTCTTTCTCTCGCATTCGTAGTTGAAGAATGTTTTTCTTCCGGTAGAGCTTCACAAAATGCAAACAACGAGAACAAACAGAAAGCTTAATTCTCCAGCTGTGTCCATTGTCGAGTGGACATTGTCTCCGTCTCCCTTTTTCTTTATTATTTTAAACCATGTGGCAGACTACATGCGTCTATGTACACGGACTATGTATATGTCTAGATGTACATGCACATATGTAAGGTTAATTGAAAGTTCTATTAACGTGTAAATAGCCTAAGAATTGGTCTTTTTTACCACCTGGTACCTCGAGTTTTCCGTTTTTAGTCTAGGTCTGTTATCCATCCCAGCTATCCACTTCGTCGTCTAACTGGAGGTTGTTTCTTCGATTGTCTTTCTTAACAGGATGGAGATACATGATGAAAAAAAGGGCGACAGGCGTGTCAGTCCAGATTCAGATGGCCATCCCGAAAAAGGTAATTAGGGCACCCCGTGAACAATGGCAGAACACCATGGATTTGTTTAGAGTTTTTGGGAAGGAATTTCATTTTAGTAATAGAATAGACCCAAAGGAGAGGAAAAGGTGAAAGCGTAGCTGCTACTTTTGACAAGTCTACCACCACAGACCTGTCCTGACAATGGGCTGAAAAAGTCCTTCTTTGCCTTCTTGTGGCTACAAGTCAAATCCAGAAAGTCAATAGTAGAACTTTCTTATCTTAATCTAAATAGGCCATCTCTTTGTGGCCCACACCCTTCCTACCACTTGCATTGACTACCGCGCCGTTGTTCTGCTGGAAGTGTGTTTTGTTACTCCTGACCTATCTCTCTCGGGGTTAAACCTCCTGCAGCTGTTTAGTTGCAAAATTCGGAAATACCACAGAACAGGACTCGACAACCACACGACTTCGTGTTGTTGATTTTTTCAGAATTGGATTTTCTGAAAAATTGTGAATGAGGACACGAAAACTAAAACTGAAGTATCTGAGAGAACTCTCCCAAACACACCAAAGCAATAATGGAGCTAGATTATGATATACTCAATGGAACAGATGAGTTCCCATACCCAAACTCAATCATTGGCACAGACTTCAAGAACTTTTCGTCTGACTTTAACGAAATTGACGAGTTCTTGTACATCAACCACCGATTTAACTCCTTGGACTCCTTGATCAAGGACTTGAACCACTTGTCGACATCGTTAAACGAGACGTTGTTGAATTTGGTGAATGACGAGTATAATGACTTCATAAATCTCGGGAAATCTATCAATTCCGGGAACGAGCTCATCGAGTTGCTATTACAAGACTTGCAGAACTTCAAGTTTGACTTGATTGAGTACTACAAGAAGTTCGAGAAGATCGACCAGGAGCTAGAAGTGGTGTTGAAGAACCGCCAGGTGTTGATGAACTTGAAGACTGTCAGCAAGTTGAATTTGATTATCCATGACCAGATGATGGAGTTTGACAACTTGATTAACGAGTTGAGCGGGGTTGATATTAAGAGTTTCAAGAAGTTGACGAGTTTGTACATATCCATGAACAACATTGTCAAGTTCCTAACGAACTTCACCAAGGATCAGGAAGAGATTGGTGACTGTTTGTTCCATGAAAACTACATAACTAACAAGATTGGATCCATACGGTTGGAGTTCAAGAGCTATTTGGACCAGTTGATAAAGAAGGAGTTGAGCAAGAAGGACAAGACAGACAGAGACAGCAATCTAATGCTTGAACTATTGAAGGTCTACGAGTTGATTGGCAAGCAAGAAGACGTCCTTGGTATACTAAGGAAATAGACACCCTCTGTATAGATTTCTCATATTCTGCCACATTACACGACCTTCTCCTAGCGAACACTCCAACCAACCAAAAGTTGAGAATTTATAAAACAAGAAGAAAAAAATTCATTGGGCTAAACCAAATAACCAGACCATCAACACACACACATCAACAATGGCTATCTTAGGAGAATTCTTTAGAGGAAGACATCAATGGGAAAACCAAGAACAAACCCCAATGCCAAAGTCCGTCCCGGATGTTGACGAAGTTGGTGCAACATCGGCACCATTATTGTCTGCTTCATACTTTATTGGAGACAGATGCTTGCCATATAACGAAGACTTCTTGTTGTGTAAAGACGAAAATAATGGAGGTACTTTGGAATGTATGAAGGAAGGAAGAAGAGTTACCCGATGCGCCATTTCTGTCTTGAAAGATATCAACAAGCACTGTTTTGACGAGTTCAAATTACACTACGAATGTTTGGAACAGAATAACCAATACTTCAGCAGATGTCGTTCAAGTGAAGGTGTCTTGAGCAAATGTGTTTTCGAGAATATGGGCTTGGTTAAGAAGATACCTGGGGTCAAGGAACAGATTTTTGATAAGAAGAACCCAATTTACAAGAGTGATCCAAAGGACGTTAAGAAGACAGCTGAGTTTTTGAAGTCAAAAGAACAAGCAGCTGAACCTTCACAAGACAAAGTTCCTGCTACTTCCAGTTAAGCCCTACCAAAAAGCAGCACAGGCATGAAAAGACAAAACAAAAGCATAGTTAATGTCCATTATCACAAAAAATTGAAAGTTCTTCTCACCCAGTTTTATTTATATATTCTTTAAAGGTCTTATTTTTACGGATACAGATTTTTTTTTGGCTTTTTTTTTGGGGATTAATCATCTTTTAGAGCATCGGAAGTAGTACTTCTAGTTCACTTACATATACACGTATTCATTAGTTTTCAAGAGTGGTGTTGTAGTATCTTCTCTATCCTTGGGCTCTGTCACAGACTGAAAAATATCGCCCGTTTCTCCAAGCCGGCCAAACGAGAAAAAAAAATCAACAAAGAAAACCTCATCACTACGATCAACTAGCAACCCACAACAACAGCCCTTCAATTGAGAATGTTTGGAGCATCAAACGGAACAGCGTCTACAGGAGGAGGATTATTTGGATCTTCCAACACCAACTCAAACACAGGTGGATTGTTTGGTGCGAAACCAGCCACATCCACGGGATTTGGGGCAACTTCTAACACGTCAGGTGGATTGTTTGGCCAACAACAACAGCAACAGCCACAACAACAGAGTGGTGGATTGTTTGGTGCTAAACCAGCAGGCAACACCACTGGAGGTGGATTGTTTGGACAACCTAACACTACTACAGGCACAGGATTTGGAAACACTGGAGGCACCACTGGTACTACCGGTGGAGGGTTGTTTGGCCAAAGTAATACCGCTGCAGGAGGACCAACCTCTACATCTGGGGGATTGTTTGGAGGTGCAAGCACAGGTAATACAGGTACCGCTTCAGGTGGACTCTTTGGCGGATCAAACACGGCCAACACTGCTACGGGTGGCACCACCACAGGAGGACTTTTCGGGGGATCTAATGCTGGTGCTACAAACACATCAGGAGGATTGTTTGGAGGAAACACAGCGTCTAATACTACTGGTGGAGGATTATTTGGTAGCAAACCAGCAACTACGGGAGCCACAGGAGGCGGATTGTTTGGTGGGGCTAACACCTCAACGACATCAGGTGGACTCTTTGGCAACAAGCCTGCCACAACGACAACTGGAGGAGGATTGTTTGGTGGTGCCCAACAACCCCAGCAAGCACAGCAACAACCACAACAGTCATCGGGATTGTTTTCAAACAACACAACAAACAATGCACAGCCTTCATTTAGTTGGAGTCAGCCACCCAAAGCAAACACATCGGCGTTCCAAAACAATAACAACACAGCCAACCAACAACCAGCTCAAACCACCACCAACATCAACACATATACACCAGCTGTCAACGACCAGCTAAACAAAATCTGGGAGCAGTGGGATCCTAACTCAGGCAAGAATGCATTGAAGTCATACCTCTATAACAAGTTCACTGATGACGAGATGAAAATATTGTTGAATCAACCAAGACCTAATAATATAACCTCCGAGGAATGGGAAAACGCCATGAACAAGAGACCGGGCCCAAACTACTACCCAATACCCGTGAACTCGTTCAACGAGATAGCCACCAGGATCGAGACGCAATTGGACCATGTTTCGAAATCAAGAGTGTTGTTGAATAACATAAACACCAATTTGGACAACTTGTCTAGTCAGCATGACTTGGAAAACACAACCAGAATATTAAGGGCCAAGTTGAACCATGAGAAGTTGAGCAGAAGATTGTTGAGATTGGCTACTGTGTTGTCGATCATCAAGTTGAAAGGATACCCTTTGTTACCTGAAGAAGAGGAGATTAGCAAGCAGTTTGATTTGTTGAGTAACAAGTTGAACGATCCAAACGGGTCCATTGGAAAGTTGAATGATTTGTTTGCCAGATTGAGTATACTTAAGGAAAGAGCAGAAGATTTGAACTTGCAGTTTTATAACTCGATAAACTTGTTGAATAAGGAAGAACTAGGCGAGAAGTCGGCTAACGGAACTACCACCACCAATGTTAACAACGCTAACAACTCGGACGAAGTTGTCAACAAGATATCGCAGATCTTGTTGAAGCAGCAAATGGGGTTAAATTACCTTAACGATATATTAGAGAAAGACAAGTCTAAATTAAAGTAATAATTAACTAAATATTTACATGTCCTTTTAAGAATTTAAAGTCAACCTCAGGAGTGATCCTCAATTGGTCGAACTTGTAAAACTTTGTAAAATTATGCCTAATATCACGTCGCAACGATTGTAAGTTCTCGATAGGCTTTTCCCCAGGCCCAAAATAGCAATATATTATCGGTTCTGAACCCGTTGCGTAGGTGAAGCTATAACGGCCCTTAAAAGTCGGCGATCCCAAACCATGTTTGAACTGGAGCTCTACTTTATCCTCCGCAAACTCCTTGTTACCTTTGATGTACTCGTATCGCGGAATAGCAATGATCTTGTCTAGGTTAGCGATAAGCAACTCTTTCCTGCTCCTCGTATACTTCGTGGCGACCTCGGGAGCCAACGAGTCGATAATAGTAGGTGTTCCAGGGGACTCTCCTGTAGAGTCTGGCTCATATAATAAAGGTTCTGGCGAGTGCTTGCTGAGCAACCCATACCAGGTTTCATCACGACACGGGCTGAATATCATGCTCACAAAGAACCCGGATTCCTTACGGTACAGCGTCTTGAAGACATCGATGGGTGCAAGGTTGTTCAATGCGTTGTGGATGTAATCTAGGTCATCTGGGCTAGTGGGCACTGGACTTAGTCTGAAGGAGAATCCTACTGAGTTCCGAAAGTAATCTAGTGTGGCATAGGGGATTGAGTGGAGTCTAGGGGATACTCGCTTGAGAAGATGGGATGACATGATGCAGAATGGTTGGTGGGAAGCGTTGATCTGTCTGGCTTGGGTTAGTCTTCCGGTGGGGGATTGTGTTTTTCTGATTAGGCTCGATGGGGGAGCGAAAAATCAGATTGGTGCATCTTCGCTTTCCTGGTACTAAACCACAAACAAACAACCACGATCAGTACGATGATATGACAATGGAGGATTTGAAGAATAAACTATCAACATATCTCAACAAACCACCAAATGAAGCACTTGCCAAAGCAGCTGTTGCACAGTTCTCTAAAGCCACACCAGATGCATTTGTTTCGTTTTTGAACGCCATTGGAATCAAACAAGATGATCAAGTCAAGGAGGTGATTACTTGTGTCAAAGAGATAGTTGGTGAAGGGGGCGACGAGAAAGAGAGCAACAATGGAAGTCATAACCAACTACCGCTGACGAAGGTGAAGCTAAGTCTTGATGATGAATTGGAAGAACTTGCAACCAAGAAACAACCCCGACCAATCACACATGGCAATGATACTGAGTCGTCTGAAGACGATAGACTTGACATGACCAAGCCAAAAGCTAGAACCCAGAGTCCGAGCATTGATGATGAGCTTGATGATCTACTCAAGGAGAAACCTAAATCACAACCAAAGTTCAAGAATCCTCCTAAGTTCAAGAAGATGAAACGTGAAGATGCATTACGGATCAAACAAGACACACCTCCGGCGTCAGTAACGCCCACTGTTAAGCCTAAGAAGACTGTTACACAACCTGAAGAACCAGCATTGCCCTCACCAGCATCTACGTTAACAGAAGAGGAAGACGGTTACACATATGATGTCAACATTCCTACAAATCTAGAAGTTGATAGGGAGTGGTACAACATAGATGAAGAGAGTTCATTAGCGAGGACCGATGCCATCCTCGAAGACTCATACACACCACGCAGCCGTCGACCCCATCAAAAACCCAAATCCCGGCAGCCGCGTACCAATGGCTCAGGAGGGCTATTCAACGAACACGGGGAGTATATTGACTATGATCACTCTTCAGGCAACGAGATCAATAAAATACCCATCACGAGTCACGTATTCATTCCACCATTCTTGGAAAACCTGAAACAGTACTTGCAGTTGCAGATATCAGGAAACACGATTCGTGGGATTGGACCAACTGTTGATCCCGTTAAGGATAGTACTTCTGAGTTGGCAAACATGGCAAGACAAGGATCCATGGTGGTTCAGAATAGGAGGTCTAAGAACGAGAGAGCATTGCAGGCGAAAGAAGCTATGGGTGTGGATGATAAAGTCGACGATCAAGAGGAGGACGTGACCACAGATGAACGGCCAGAAGAAGAACAGGACATAGTCCAGCAAAGACGATCGTTACCAGCATTTGCTGTTCGCGATGACTTGCTAACCACTATCAGAGACAACCAGGTCACGATAGTAATTGGTGAAACTGGTTCTGGTAAGACCACACAGTTGACTCAATTCTTATACGAGGATGGGTTTGGGGCCAATCTAGATGCTCACGGAGAGAAGAAGGTCATTGCGTGTACACAACCAAGAAGAGTCGCAGCGATGTCGGTTGCCAAAAGAGTCAGTGAAGAAATGGGTTGCAAATTAGGTGAAGAAGTTGGTTACTCTATTAGATTTGAGGATAACACCAACCCAAAGAAGACTGTCATCAAGTATATGACGGAAGGTATTTTGCTACGAGAGATACTAGTTGACCCGACTTTGAGCAATTACAGTTGCATAATTATGGATGAAGCACATGAGAGGTCGTTAAACACAGACATCTTATTGGGGTTGTTTAAGAATTTGCTAAGCAAGCGTAAGGACTTGAAGTTGATTGTTACCAGTGCAACTATGAACGCCAACAGATTTACCAATTTCTTTGGGTCAGCTCCACAATTCACAATTCCTGGAAGAACTTTCCCTGTCGAAGTCTATTTCAACAAGAATGTTAACATGGACTACGTTGAGAATGCCGTCAAACAAGTGTTGACTATCCATCTAACGAACAGCAAACAAGGAGAATTTGTAAACGATGGTGATATACTAGTGTTTATGACTGGTCAGGAGGATATTGAGATCACTTGTGATTTGATTAAAGAGAAGTTAAACCTTCTAGAAGACCCACCTCCATTATCTGTGTATCCTATTTACTCCACGATGCCACAAGACTTGCAAAAGAAAATCTTCAACAAGAAGAACAGCAGACGAAGAAAAGTCGTCGTTGCCACTAACATTGCGGAAACGTCTTTGACTGTCGATGGGATCAAATATGTTATTGATTGTGGGTTGGTCAAAGTCAAGGTTTACAATCCTAAGCTCGGCATGGATACGTTGCAAGTTGTTCCTATCTCATTGGCTAACGCTGATCAGAGAAGTGGTAGAGCAGGTAGAACAGGGCCAGGTGTTGCTTACCGGTTGTATACTGAACGCGCAACGGATTTGACTTCGATGTATTTGCAGCCGATCCCAGAAATCCAAAGAACTAATTTGAGCAACATAATGTTGATGTTGAAGTCGCTCAAAGTCGATGACATCAACCAGTTTCCATTCTTGGACTCACCACCGAAAGATCTATTGAATTGCTCGTTGTATGATTTATGGGTGATCGGAGCGTTGAATAATTTGGGGGATCTCACAAAGTTGGGGCACTCAATGACACAATTCCCCATTGAGCCAACATTGTCTAAACTTATATTGTTATCTGCACAGCATGAGTTTCACTGCTCTGAGGAGATTGTGACTATTGTTGCAATGCTATCGGTTCCCAACATCTACCATCGTCCGCAAGAGAGAGCCAATGAAGCAGATCAAGCAAGGGAGAAGTTTGTCATATCTGAGTCCGATCACTTGACTTTGCTCAATGTGTTTAATCAATGGAAAACCAACCTCATCAAGTTCAAGAACAACTACAGCAAGATAAACCAATGGTGCAACAAGAATTTCCTTCAATTGAAATCGTTGTATCGTGCTAAAGATATCAAACACCAAATCATGTTGATCATGAAGAAGCTCAAGATTCCGATCTGGAAGTCTAGAAATGACGAGGATATCAAAAGATGTTTGTGTGCTTCTTTCTACCAGCAGCTGGCTAAGTTAAGCAAGATGAGCTTGAATGGGCAACCCGAGTTTATCAACTTGAGGCATAGTTACATGAAGATGTACTTGCATCCAACCAGTTGCTTATTGGAGACTAATCTCAGTTCCAACTATATTGTGTACCATGAGTTGATATTGACAAAAAAGGAGTACATGAACTATGTCACATGTGTTGATCCGGAGTGGTTGTTAGAGTATGGGTACAAATTCTACAGCGTGTCTGATAATTACAAAGGCAAGGTTGATGAAAGTGTTATTGACAAGAAGAAGGTGTTTGAGGAGCAACTACAGAGGGACAAGAAGACGTATGAAGAGAATACCGAGAAGCAAACCAAGAAGAGAGTCACCAACGATAAACCAATAAGTAAGCCCGGTTCCTTGTTTAAGAAAAGAAGAGGGTTCTAGACAATTCATCATCATCATCATCATCATCATCATCATCAACTTTCTATGTGTATTTACAGCTAAGTCTATTAAAAATTTATGCATCCTCATGTAATAACGTTTGTATCTAATGTAATATTATATTATCAATCAATCTTGCCTTTTCGTTACTATTCTCTTTAGGCACCTTGACGGCAGTCGACACGAGCGCGCCTACCCCCGGTTCCACAAATTCAAGTTCATCTAAGGTCTCAGGGTGGTTAATCGAAATATACTCAATCTCAAAATCCTTATCAGATGCAATAACAGGTCTAATCTTCTCCAAGATCTCACTTGCCTTCACTTTCTCTCCCTTCCCTTTCACACTCTCATAGTACTCCTCGCCAGTTCTCAACGCTTCATAGATCACTGCACTTCTCAGCCTCATATCATCCGACAAGTACTCATTCCTCGAGGACATAGCCAAGCCGTTCAGCTCCCTTAACGTCGGCAAGACATTCACCCGCGTCGGGATCAACAAGTCCTTAACTAAGTTCTTAATCACCACGCACTGCTGGGCGTCTTTCTGTCCAAAGTAGATATTTGTCGGCATGACGACATTGATCAACTTCGTCACGACAGTAGCCACACCCCTGAAGAACTGTGGTCTCGTGACGCCCTCGAGCTGCTCCAGGCACCCCAACACGCTGACGAACGCGCCACGCTGCTGCGTCACGTCGAGGTTGATGCCCGAGGGATAGATCTCGGTAATCTTGGGCACAAACACCGCGTCGACTCCCCGGGACAGACCGCCAAAGGTGTCGCGGATGAGCTGTAGGTCGGTGTCGAGCGTCCGTGGGTATGCGTCGAGGTCCTCGTGCGGCGCGAACTGCGAGGGATTCACGAAGATCGAGATGATTGTGCGGTCATTGTGCTGGAGTGAGGACCGGATGAGGGAAAGGTGTCCGGCGTGGAGTGCGCCCATGGTAGGCACGAAGCCGACGGTGGGGGAGTTGGGGGAGAGCGAAGACTGTCTCCATTGACGAACCTGGGCTACGGTTCGTAATATCTCGGGCGTCTTGCTTATTGTCATGTGTGCGATGATTGGTTGTGTGTGTGTGTTTGAAGCTAGAGTTTGAAAAATTTTTCAGGTTTATGTTTGAATTTTTTTTGTGTGGGACAGAAAAGGATCTGATGACACACACATTTTTTAAAGTTGCAAAATTAAGCAAGCTGAGAATTGAACAGGCTACGGAATGGGAAGGGTATTATTAGGATAGTCTTATAAAGAGTATGTACAGAATTAGGAAACGGTGCGATACTCAATGAATGCCTTTGAGGTGTCTGAGGTGTTGTTTAAGCATGATATTTGGCGAAGACAAATAGTTGTGTCCATTCAAGGAGCTTCTCAGCCTAGTTTGGACACAATTATTCCACACATCCTCGGACCTTTTTGCTTTGAGGTTGAGATCCCCACACAAAAAAATCTCCCCCCCCAACGGTTCCCCACCATAGAGATACGTACACATAACCAAAGTGAGACCCTCGGAGTTATTGGCACTAATAAAGTTAACAATAAGCATGTGGCATTAGTAATCACCTGTCTCTTTCTCTTTGTCTTCCCCCATCTGCTGTTGACGTTATTTAGGCGGAGGTTCTTGTCCCACGGTTGGTTTATCGCAGACGCAAAAAAAATCACCTGCAGCTCCCACCTCCGCTTATAAAGACACAAGAAATTCGCACTTGACATAGCATTTCTTCTTCATTCTTCTTCTAACATCTAGGAGCCCGCAATGTCTTATTCTTTTGAAAGGAAAGTCACCTCTGCTCATCCATTCCGTGCTACAGGTAGCACCTTGCTCCAAGAGGAGCAATCCAACTTGAAGATCGTCTACGACAAGTACAAGACGAGGTCTCCTTACCCCAAGTCGTCCAACCAATTGCGCTACAACTTGATCTTCATCCACGGGACCGGTTTCAACAAGTCCATCTGGAAGTACCACATCCACAAGCTCTACCAGTTGTCCCAGTCCCAGCAAGTTCCGTGGTTCTTGGACGCCGTGGTCTCGCTTGACATGGTTAGCCACGGTGACTCCAGCTTGGAGAACCAGGGCAAGATCGGAACCGTCTTCAGATGGGACGATGGTGGCAAGGACGTTGTTCACGTCACGAAGCACGAATTGACCACCACGGGCGACTTCAAGAATGACTTTGAGTCGAGAAACGTCGTCATTGGCCACTCCATGGGCGGGTTCTGTGCTTTGTATGCCGCGTACTTGGAACCTAGCTTGTTCGATGCCGTCATCCCTATTGAACCGGTTATTTATGGGGCTCCTGGCGGGTCAGAAAAATTCACCAAGATCTTCAAGAAGATTTCCAAGTTGTTGATCGATACGTTTGACAGCAAGGACGATGTGAATTTCTTCTTTAAAGAGTTTTCCTTCTACAAGAAAATGCAGTCCCAGGTATCTGATGATTTCATCGAGGGCGAGATTCAAGAAGTCCAAGAGGACGGCGAGACCAAGTACAAGTTGAAATGTAACACTGCTCACCAGATCGCAGCATACTCTGGTGGTTTTATGTCGATTCCTTACATGATGCTTGCCTTGCCATTGATCAGGGTTCCAATCTGTCACGTCATCGGAAGCAAAGCTGTTTGGAACCCACCAGAAAGTATCCCATGGATCAGAAATGCCATCAAGCCAGAGTTCTTGCTGGAGACCGTGGACGTTCCTAATGGGGAGCACTTGTTGAATGTCGAACTCCCAGACGAAACAGTTGAGTTCATTAAGAACTTCGTCACCAAGAGAAGCAAGGAGTTTGCTGCTGGTCTTGACAAAATCCCTGAGGTTGTGTTGAAGAAGAACAAGGAAGCCATTGCTAAGCAAGAGTTTGGTAGCTTGCTTGATCTTAGATACAACGATGTCTATGGCTACTTTACTGAGGATAAAGAAGAGAAGCCCCTCAACCCTTCCAAGTTATAAAATAGAGTATAGAACTTTGCTGTTTAGAAGGGAAAGTAGAAATGCAAAGGTTTTCTTTGTTCCATTGCTTGTGTCACGCGAAGACTCGTACCCTCTCCCTCGCTCTCTCTTTTGTTTGCCATGAGCAGTTGAAACAGTGGTGGGTGGGTATCTCGTCTACTGTGGCTGGTAGGTTAATCACTGATTGGAGACAAGTACACGTCTCAAGGGGTATATTATATGCAGTACAATTCAGAGCATATATTTCTACGTCTATTGAAAGTTGTGATTTCGCGTTGGGGGGAACCTTACGTCCTTACTAACATTCTTCCATCATCTAGCACTTTTGCATCCTAATTTGTTCAATATATATATATAGATATCTGTTTTTGTTACTCAGTCTCCGTATACAAATGCCAACGTGTAGAATAGCTAAAGTCTCTATGTGAATACAGCTGGTGTAGAGGGGTGGGCCCCAGCCATAGCAAAGAAAAAAAAGGGGTTGTTGTGGCAGTAGTTAGTGCGTCGTGGTGAACGGTTGATTATTTTTTTTTTGTGCACCGGTGCGCAACGTGGAAGTTCAGGAGAAGAGTATAAAAGGAGTCTCAATTCCTCATCACCACTTGATTCTTCTGAACTAACTCTAAGAAAAGCGGTTAGTATGAATAGCAGGTTTTTTAGGCCAAATGGGACTCTGTAATTAGATATACTGTGGGTGTGCGGAACACAGTGTATCGTTATTTACTAACTTTGCTTACTTCCAGTCTAGCTTTTTTCAATATACAATTCTTTTGTTACTTCTACAACCTCCTAATTCAACTGTAGAGTATAGACACACAACGCGTTTCAGCACCCGTCACCTCTTTCTTGCTCTTGCTTTTACATGATACACTACGACGGGTATGCGCAAATAGCACAGCTGCAGCCTCTGCATCAACGTATGGCAATTGTACATGAATGACGAAACAAAGACACGACCTGTAATTATGCAAGATGAGAGACATCAACACTTTGAAAAATAAAAATCCCTCACATTGCAATTGAAGAACCAAACATCTTTTGGTTGATTCGTTAGACTAACAAAAAAAAATAAAAATCCCTCATTTGATTTAGTTAACTATCACACTGTAGGTGGTCTTCATGCACGAAGGATTTCCCAAGGACAGAACTTTGTATCGCTGCACGAACCACTACAAGACATCTTGTCCTTCGCCCCATCTTGCTTTCTTTTTCTGGGGGATGGCATGGCATGGCCGACTTTTTCTGGGTCGACTGGCGGGACCATTGCTTCGTGTCGTATGGCTGTGGGTGTTTCTGCTCGTACTACTTTTTTTTGTTGCAAAATATGTATGGCCATGCGACTGCTGGTTGGCCAGGTTGGTATAGTCACGCAATGCACCACAGTTAATCTATCACAACATAACGCAACACAAACGCAGACGAGTTAGTTCATCCGAAATTAGCAGATAGTCTGAAGGAGGCTATCGCAAACACAAGGGCTACCTAGGAGTCCAGTCATGATTTTTTCCTTTTGCACGTTTTTTTGACAAGTACCGGTTTTTGATGTAGCCTGGCAAAAAGCAAACTTGTGTTCCGAACGTTACAGCAAGCAAATCAGCCGCAAATAAAGACCAATCTAACCACCGGTAGTGACTAACATGGGAATATGCAAACCCATGCCTGTTCATTTGCATATCAGGACAAGTCTTACTATTAGTCATCACCACCTTTCTTCTAAGTCTGTGTGATTAACTCAAAGGGATGCTTGTCTCTTATCGGATGGCTCCAGTAGCTGTCTTACAGGAACGGTTTGTCAAAGGAACGCATGGATATTTCAAACCTGTGCTTCTGTTATCGTGACGCTCGGTGGGTGAAGCCTTGGTTGATTGACATTCTGGCAACCCGGTGGAGGATGTGGAGAATCTAGACTGTACAATTCTGGTAATCCGACCGAGACAACTGCACAAAAAAAAACAATCAAAAGTTTGACCACCAAACTCCAAGCAAAGAGCAAGAGAGAATGAGAGAAAAAAAAATAAACCTTTTCCTCAGTCTTTAACCTTTTCTTTTCTTTGCCTATTTTGTCTCCGGTATTTTCTCCCCCCCCCCCCCCCCACTCTCCTCCTTTCCCTATTGACACCATCAAGGGCAACACTAGCAAACAATCCCAATGTTGAAACGAGACAGCGAAGAAAGCACTTCCAGTTTGCAGAAATCAATAACAACGAGCCCCGCGACAATGGCTAATACTCCTGCCCTGACGGGATCCAATTCCACCGCTGCCAAGGCCCCTCCACAGAAAAACGAAAATAAAAGAAGGAGAGTCACCAGAGCTTGTGATACTTGTCGACAAAAGAAAGTCAAGTGTGATGGGAAACAGCCCTGCATCCACTGCACCGTATACTCCTACAAATGCACCTATGACCAACCCAACATCAGAAACAAGAAGAATTCGGGAATTCCAATCCCTTCCCAGCCAAGTCCCGCAATACTACAAGTGGCTGCCCAAGCAGCAGCAGCCTTTGGCACACATAGCCCGGAGAATGGCAACAACGACCACTTGGCTCATCAATTGCAACAGCACCTGCCCTTGAATGAATCATTCCCAAAGACAAATTTGATCATTTTCCAACAGATTGTCAATGCATTGTTCCCCAAACTACAGGTTAACGGCTTTGACCCAAACTTGCAAATCGATCTCCACAAGTTCCAGAAGGCAATACAGTATATCACCCAGAAATCGCCCACTTTTGCCTTGAACTTGAATGAAATCTCGGATTTGATGCAGGACCCCAACGCCGTGATACCGCCTAAGAGAACTTTGTCAGTGGGGTCCTACGACGACCCTGGAAGCACGTCGATGTCGTCTCCCCGCGAAGTTGGGTTGTACTTGCCCACCAAAGAAGTTGCTCTCAAATTAATCCACACCACATGGAACAAAGCCTGTGTGTTGTTCAGATTCTACCATCGTCCTTCGTTGCTCGAAGAAGTCGATTTGTTGTATTCTTTGGACCCGGCTAATTACGGTGACCGACAACAGAAATTTTTGCCCTTCTTGTACTGTATATTGGCATGCGGGTCCTTGTTTAGCAAAACTCCTTATGGTGAACAACAAGACGACAAGAGTTTGGAAGACGATGGGTTCAAGTATTTCTTGGAGGCTAGGAAATTGATAGATATAAGTAATGTGGGGGATATAAACTCGATCCAGACAATTGTGATGATGATTATTTACTTGCAATGCTCCGCTAGGTTGTCTACGTGTTATTCATACATTGGTATTGCTTTGAGAAGTGCATTGAAGGAAGGATTGCACAGAAATTTGACAATCTTCCAAAACTCTAAAAGGAAGTTGGACCCAATCGAAGAGGATACTCGGAAGAGGTTGTTCTATACGATCTACAAGATGGACATCTATATCAACTCGTTGTTGGGGTTACCTCGATCCTTGAATGAAGACGAGTTTGACCAGGAATTGCCAGCGGAGTTGGATGACGAGAACGTTACTAGAGACGCGTATTTATATGACAAGCAAGAAGGCAGATTGAGTTCGTCTGGATGTGCCAACCAACACACAAAGTTGATGATGATTTTGTCCCACATTATTAGAAAAATGTACCCAATCAAAGTTAGGGACGGAAACTCGGAAGAGTTCCAATCTACCTCAAGCGCCAACTACTCGCGTGATAGAATCCATGCTAAAGTTACAGATTTAGAAGTGGAGTTGAAGAACTGGCTAGATAATTTACCCCAAGAATTGAAGCCAACTGATCCAAGCAGTACCACTGCAGATGGAATTGATGAAATCCCTGGGAGCTTCAAATTAGCCAACTACTACCTACATTTGGCATTTTTGAATTGTCAGATCATCTTGTATCGCCCATTTATTCATTTCATTAGTGACAGTATGGACGCGTCGTCGTCGGACCCACGGTCTTTGATTAGAGGAAGAAACTGTATCAAAGTTGCCAGAATGGTTGTCAAATTGGCCAACAAAATGATTGACCAGAAATTATTGTTGGGTACATATTGGTTTTCGATGTACACCATTTTTTTCAGCATTGCCTGTTTGATTTATTATTTCCATTTTGCCAATTATAATAATAATGGCAAGGGGTACAATTACGCAGGAATATTATTTGACGATGATTTGAATATCGATATGATCAAGAAGGATATTGAAATTGGAAAGAAAGTGTTGGACAGTTTGAAGAACTCGTCTAACAGTTCGTTGAGAATTTACAACATCTTGAACACCATGTTTGAACAGTTGAATAGAAGAACGGCCACCAGATCAAGACAAACGTCAGCTGTCGTATCAGCCTCAGCATCATCGACAACCACCACCGCCGCCGCCCCCATGACATCATCAGCCTCCGGTGAAAACGCAGTTGCCATCCCTGCCCAATTCCAGAGTCAAAACGTCAAGACAACATTCAAGAACTTTGACAACATGAACCAATACGCCAAAAAGGACCAAGTCCCACAAGACCAGTATGGCAAGAAGGAGAGTTTGGGACAGTTGTTTGACACTACTTCGCAAGCCAAGTGGGCAGCAGGTTCTGACTTGCCCAAGGAGGTTGCTAACTTACAGCGCGTAGAAAGCCCCAAGGAGGAAGAAAACAAGGAGATTGGTGGAGTTGCCGGTGGTAACTTGACGTCAGATTACATGCCTGGTGTGTTTGACAAATTGGACGCACAAATCTTTGGCAAGATCTTGCCGCCTTACATGTTAGAGAAGAACGAGGATTTACGCAGAAGCAACGGCGGTGGTGCCATATTGACCAACCAGGCTAGTGTTGGTGATGGAAGTGGTAGTAATAACTGGCAGATGGGGAATGGAGAGGACGGGTTGAATTTGGAAGCACTTTTTGGGAGTCTAGGAGACACGTCGCAGCCAGGTGATTCTAATGGATTAGAGTACTTAGATCCGTTTTAAGGAGATAGGGAAAAACCAAGTGTATTTTATATTTATTTTATCTTATTTATTTGTGTACTGTATGTTATCTTAATATCAGTTAGTTAATTGAGTATGTTGTATAATTAAGGGGGCCTATGGGTTTGTGGAAAGTTTTAGTGTAATTTTGTGACGAAGTTGCACCTAAAAAAACTTCTGGAACAAGGGACCAGATACTTATCTGGACAAGAGACTAAACTAAGCATAGATGACGACCTACATCAGATTGTTTCTTGAAAAGAAGATAACAAGACATATGTATACATTTCAACAAATTCTCGCACACATGAAAAGCAATGTTAGATGGGGAATACAGTCACACGTTAGTAGCAAAAATTACGAACATAGACGTCTTAAAAAAATCAGAAGCGAACTTTAAACGAAACGGCGTAACGCCTTATTAGAGAAAGAAAGAAAGAACGAAAGAATGAACTCGCGATTTTTTTTACCTCCTGGGGGTTTCCCTGGGTTTTTATAGACGGGAGGCGAAGTTTCTGTTCTGCCACGTGACCACCACAACATAGAATCAGAGTGGGGGACATGCCGAGATCATTAAAGATCCCTGTCCATTATCAAACTACAATGGGTGACTTATGTCTCTGAGATAAGACTACCAGCGGTAATTGGCGGAAGAGAGAGGAATCACCGACGAGTGTAGACTTGTTTCTACATTTTGAACGAGTCTTTGACAGATACATAAATGAAAATAAACTTATATTAGAAACTATATCAAAAGACAGAAAGCTAGATCTGACGGGGGATGTTAGTAGTAAGGTCTCACCCTCAAACGTTGCCTATACGGATCAAGACAATCTCCCAAGTGCTGGTATAC
>JAJSEA010000182.1:0-28774 GCA_026724345.1 Candida sp. AC06
GTCAAGATTGATGATTTTTATGAGTTCCCTGATAGAATAGATTTAAAGCCATACCTCGATGAGGATTTGTCGGACGACGTCAAGAACCAGAATTGGAATTATAAGTTACACGGGGTCTTGGTGCACCAAGGAAGCATTTCCAACGGGCATTACTACGCCATGATCAAACCAAACTCCAAGGACAACACATGGTTACGATTTGATGACGACAAGGTGTGGAAAGTCACCCCAACTCAAGTTTTCCGCGAGAATTTCGGTGCTGCTGAGGTCACGCAGGCCCAATTGAACCAAATGACTAGAGCTGAGCAGCAGGAGCACATGATGAGACGAGTGACCTCAGCCTATATGTTGGTGTACTACCGTGAGTCCGAGTTGGACAAGGTTTTGCCGGCAGATGACTCGTTGATCCAAGAATCCATCCCCGAACACATTCCTAAGCAGATTGAGTTTGAAATAGCAGAACGTGAGCGATTGGAGAAGGAAAGACAAGAAGAGTTGTACTACACGACGGCGAAGCTAGTCACCACATCTACAATCAATGCCCATACCGGGTTTGATCTTGCCTTAGACCGTACTGTGCACAAGTTTTATGACGAAGACTTGGAAGGAACGGCTTGCGATCCTACGGTCTTGAAAGTGAGAAAAGACAGCAAGATGTCTGAACTTATTGAGAGCATTGGGCAAATTTTGGGTTATGACGACACTAACCTTTTCAGATTGGTGACTGTGTGCCATAGAAATAACCACTCCAACCGCTTAGATGCCCCTGCTGAGAGAAAAATGGAAGCGGCTACAATCAGTGACTTGTATTTCAAGATTTTCAACAGGAAATACGACGAAATGGTGTTTTATGTCGAGGAATTGAACAAGGATATCAGGAATATTAACCAGTTGGTTGACACCGAGTACGTTGAGCCAAAAGATTTCACCTTTGAGCAAGTTTTCAGCAAGATTGAGTCTGTGGGTACTAAGATAGCAGAAGGGATGAAGTTTGAAAACACCGAATCTTACGCCAACCATATCACTATCATCGTCAAGTACTTTGATCCAATTTCTCAAGAGATTAGATCCTTGTCACACATTACAGTTGCCAAGTCCGATCAAATCAAAACAATCATTAATCCTGTCAAGCAATTGCTTGGGTTCAAAGACGATGTTGAGTTGGATATTTACGAAGAGTTGTCGCCATCCAAAGTTGACAAGGTTGATCCTGTATTGACTTTCGACAAACAAGAGTTGAGCCATGGAGATATCCTCACGGTGCAAATCGCCAACCCAGGGGAGTTGAACAAGGAAGGATTGTTTAAAGACTTGAGAGAGTACTATAAATTTTTGTTGACTAGATTACACATCAATGTTAGACCATTCAATGCCCACCTAGACGAAGAAGACTCCGACTTTGTTGCTAACGACGAGGATGACATCGAGCAGGACGACGAGCCTGAAGATAACGAGGTCACCAATGAAGAAATCCAGCGGGCCAAGAACTTGAGCAAGAGTTTTGATTTCTGGATTTCGACAAGCTACAGCTACCAAGACTTGGCCAAAGCCATTGCCGCCAAGTTGAGTTGCGACCCACAGTACTTGCGTATTTTTGCCATATCGGCCACTGGTGATAGATTTGCCTTGAAGTCAAATAGCTATGTCTCGCAATACGTTGCCAGATCGGTGCCTGTGTCGGCAATCTTTGATTTTGAGTACGAAATACTCAACATTCCATTGGCAGAGTATGAGAACTTGAAAGCAGTCAAGGTCCATTGGCTCACGACATTGTTACAATCTCAAGTGTTTGAAGTGTTGGTTCCTAAACTTGGAACTGTTGGTGACGTTGTTGCCAAACTATTACATAAAGTCAATGTTCCAAAGAAGGACTTGCCACATTTGTTTCTTTGGGGCGGTAAGCATCACAACTACCATGAGATGTACAAAGCTGATGTACCTTTGAGCCACGTACCAGACGGCATTGACCTTTATTGTGGGTTATTCCCAACCGAAGTTGAGCTTTTGTGCAATTTCGATTTGTATAAACGGTTCTTCCCCAACGAGTTCAAGGTGGAAGATATAGACGAGCCTGATAGAGACGAGTTCATTGCTGCAAAGGCTGCTGACCGCCAAGTTAATTTCTTGCTTGCCTTCCATTTCTACAAGGCTGGTGATTCTCGACACGGAATCCCATTTGTCTTTATTGCATTGCCCAATGAACCACTTAGTGAGACCAAAGAGAGGTTGAGAAAGAAGTTGGGTTTGGGTAAGCAAGCATTCGATAAGATTAGATTAGCGTTGGCCGACAATAACTTCAAGGGACTGTATTTGGAAGGTAAAGAAGATTTGGTGTTGTACGACGAAGTTGCCGGTAAACGTCTCAACTTGGGACTTGATCATCCTGATAGAAGTCCAAAGCGTCAAACTCAATTTGATAAAGGTATTTCCATTAAGTAAACCAGTCAACAGCTCCCACCACGTTCGTTAATTTTTCAATCATTTTTTTATTCATTTTTTTTTTTGTTCATCCAATATATATATATATACATATATAGCTTTATAGTACGCTCCTCCTGCACCCCGGCTATACACATTCAAAGAATCTATATATTATCCGGATGTAATCTCTTGTACTCTCTTTCTCTAATATCAGTTGAACTGAGCTTACCTTTCCAAGAGTTATCAGAACTCGAATCCGCATCACCAATAACTTTAATCGACAAGATATCCAACTCCCTGAACCCTTGCTCCCTACGGTACTTATTCACAAACTCACCACCCGCCCTCGTCTCATCCGAGATAACCAAGCAGTCAATATCAGAAACGTACCCCGTAGGACCACAAACATCGTTAATCTCATAGACCTCCACGCCCATACCACCCCCAGGATGGATCAACAGGACAAACTTCAACACCTCCGCCTGCCTTACGGCATACGGCTCAAGCACCGCCAGGTACTTCTTGTTCTTGAGGAGTTCGGGCCCCGTTATTCCGACAATGAGTTTGCGGGACGCGAGGAAGAGCGACATCGAGAGGAGGATCTTGTGGCCCAGATGCAAGTGGTCGAACGTCCCGCCGACAGCGCACGTCCTGAACTCCGCGAGGTCTCGTGACGTGGCTGGGACCTCGATGATGGGAGTCTCTGGGATCTCCGTGGTGAGTTGCGTGAGTGGGGTGGGTACGGCAACGGGAACGGTGATTGCTTCGGCGGCGTAGGCGTGGTTCCATCGGGACGAGAGCTGCGTGATCTTGTCGGGCGCCAAGTTGAATAAGACATTGAGGCCCGTGGCGAACCTGTAGTCGAACTCGGCGGGGTGGGACTCGACGAAGGAGGAGACGAGCTGGTAGTACTTGAAGAGCACGGCGTTGAGGTGGTGGGATTGGGTGATGGGTGTGAGGATGACTATGTCGAGGCTGGAGGCGTTGGCGAGACGTGGAAGGAGGGTGGTTAGGAACGTGGTGTAGTCTTTTGTCGTTGGGTCTGAGATGAAGATTACTGGGTTTGTCATTGAGCAGGGGGGGGGGGGTGAAGGTGGATATGGTGGAGTATGGGAGATTCGCGGAGCGGTGTGTTTTTCTTATGGTTGCGCGATATACGATCTGACGATTTCTAAAGTGGGAATATCATATGTGCATTCAGATAATACATAAAACATCAACAACATCCTACAATGGTCTAATATAACTCTCTACATAAATAACATCACTGAGTGACTCTTGCAATTTCTGAAAAGATCTGTGCTGCGGACGCATCACTAAGCAAGTTTCGTCTAAGTTGTCCACTGCCACCTTCGCAATACATATCTGGGTCTGGTTCGTACGCCACGCTCCTGTCGTTCGTGGCATTCACATAGTTATCATACGTGTTCAAGTTGCTTGTATAGTCCATGTAATGCCCATCACCAATGGCATAATACCGGTAGATGAACAATGCCTGCTTGACGATATGAGGAATGTACCCAGCCTGGCCACAGATGGTAATGACGTCGGAGAACCCAGCAAACAACAAATGCACATACTTCAAGTCGTTGTTCCAGTACCCGTTACTGCGCAAAAACACGTCCGAGTTCAACGTACCCCACGCTTTCTTCACGGCATACAACACATAATGCAAGTCTCTGGTGTACTTGTAAAGGTACGCGTACGTGCTCATCGCCACACCGACAGTATACGTCAACTTCCCGCGGTTCACGGCCCACGTATTCCTGTCCAATCCATCATAGTAAAACCCGTCCTGTGGGTCAGTTAAATGCTGATCGAGCCACGTCAAACAACTCAACGCAAACGTCAACAACGTAGCGTCCTGATTATACTCGTATAGTTTCACCGCACTCAACGCGGCCTCCGTGGTTGAAATACTAGCGACGTAATCGTCACCCACCTGCCATATGATCCCACCGGCATTGGACCACTCCGACTGGATCAAATGCATAACCTCCGTGGCTGTGTCCAAGTACCGCTGGTTCTGGGTCAACCGATACGCGTCCAAAAATACCCAGATCACCTGCGCGTTGTCGTCCGTGTACACGTCCAGGCCATAGGGGTGGCTCGCGAACCAGCCCTGCGCGTTCTGGTACCGGTACAAGGTGTTGATCACCTGGGTGATGCGGTTGATGTCGCCCGAGTTCGTCACAGCCTTCCCCGCGACGGCAACGTCCCACACGGAGGCGTCCTGGTACGGCGCGCCGGGACACGCAGGGTCCTCGAAGGTGAAGCCTTGCTGTTGGTCGTTCCAGAACACGGACCACATGGCGTTCAACGTGGTCTCGAAAGCGGCTTGCGCGTCCCAGGTGTAGTCGTCTCGTTGGTTAAGGTTTTGGGGCGAGGAGGGTGGTGGTGGCTTGGAGACAGGGGAAGCGTGGACGGAGGGAAATATAAGCACTAGAAGGAAAAGAATAGGGTTCATTGTTATTGTGGTCTATTAAGAAGCTTCTTTTATGTGGTGGCTTGGTTGGGCTTTGCCTTTTGGAGGTGGTATATTGGTGGATAATTAAGGAATGAATGGAAGGAAGAAGGGAAAAGGGAAGGAAAAGTGGTTGGAAAGATGTGGATGAATAAGGGGGAAGGGAGGTATTATCTAAGTGGGATATAGATATAATGGATGACAAGGGACATCTCGAGGCAAGATTTGTCAGGAAATTTAGGAAATATTTGGTCTGATATTTATATAAGTAGGGGTGGGTAAGTGTATAACCAAAAAGAAAGCGGTGGTTGAAAAGTCTAAAAAAGAATAGAAAGTTATTCCCTGATTCAGGGAAATTTAGCAGTGGTTTCGGCCATGGGGTTATGTGGATGTGATTGCAAAACCTTAGCACAAAAAAAAAAAAGAAGAAAGAGCGGAAGAAATTATTTTATTTTGATTTTGTGTTAAATTGCGAAGATGGAAGAATTTCTTTGTTTGTTTGGCGCACGACCTCCTAAATTTCTTTCTTCCATTTCCTTAATCAAGGCAATGAACCTTTTGAAAGGGATTGCTTTGAACACAGTGGGCAAGGGGGGCAATCTCCTTCTCCTCCTTCGGCTATTCGGTGAATACTCCATAGACCATGGTCTACATGGTGATGACATCACCATCTGATCTAACAGAAGAGAGAGAGAGAGAGAGAGAGCACTACGACAACCGATATCTGTCTAACACTGGCACATGTGCATAACAGGGCAGTTCACCTTTTTCTTCTAGATTACTAATTGTCTTAGCCTACCTTCTTCTTCTTCTTCTTCTTCCTCCGCCCACCTCCACCACCGCCACGATACTATCCCACCATCCCACTGTAGCCTACTTCCTCTTTAGCTCTCACCCAATCTTATGGTCCCCCGAGAAATCTGTTTCAGCTTTTTCCTTTTTCTTCACTTCTTGTTCCGCTAGATTCAGTATACTATGCTATCTCCTAGCGCCCAACTGTGGGGCACAGGGCATATCCGAGCATCACATCACAGAGCATACAACAGTATTATTTTTCAATCATACATGTACGATCGTATTAGATAATAATGTTCGTTAGTTTGTTTCATGTCCCTGGGGTATCTAGTTTTTTCCTAGTTTAGTTAAGTCACTGCATCGGTATTGTGGACTGTGGGTTCAGTTACCAGGTGATGTCAAATATCGCCCCTCCTGCTCAACGTCAAATGGGAAAGGGGTGCGGTGTGGTGTGGTGTGGTGTGGTGCCCAACAAGCTTATGCTTTTGCTTCATATCGGCAGACGAGGCTTATACTGATAACTCAATCTCTCGGTATCTCCTCTTCCACCACCACACTCGTTACAAAAAAACCCTTTCCCACTTTGCGTACAACATAGCCATCCCCATCTCTGCGCAACAAAACCACACAGAACTCTATATCCTTCCCTCTAACTATAAGTCATTCATTCAAAAAGCCAAATAGGAGACGGTTTCTTCTATTATCAAGTCGAGCCTTATGAAATAGAACACGTTTCGAATTTCTTGTATCCTATTAACCAACCTTAACAAGAAAAAGAAACTCAAAAGGAATAAAGCCACTGTCGAGTTGTATATTGTACTGCAATATTTACCGACGTATTTACTCTGGAGCTCTGTGTGCTGTACTGATCCAAAGAAGTCTAACTTTGCTGTGCCTTTTCTTTTCTTTTTCCCTTTTGCTTGATTGGGGTGTTCAACCGGCTGTGATGTTCATAACCAATTAACCGTACGCTAACATCCACAAAGGAGATATATATATATATATTGTGACATTGATACACCTCGAGGAAGGATGGTGCTCTTTTTCTTGACAAAGCTAAAGTACTAGTAATCACCACCCCCTCCCCGTCATTCCATCTCGTTTATAACTGCACCCTTTTGTGGCCCTTCGCAACAATGACGTCTGTTATCATGCAAGTAGTTTTATTAAACCTATAAAATATAGAAGAGCAAATAAGCATTAGAGTTCAACACCTCGTCTTGACTTACCAAGGAAACAACCGAATCATCACACTTATACCATTGACCAGAATTTTTTATATAAACCGTGTAATGACCAGTGGAGATTGAACCTTCGTGTACAACGACCCCGAATAGCTCATATATCTCCTTGACCCTGCCTCCTCTTTCTCCTGCGCCTTCTCCTTGTTGTGTTTCCTGTTCTGCGCAATAGTTGGAGATGTTCAAAAACATTGGTATCTCAATCTTACTTTCTATCTTGGTGGAGTTCAAATCATGTTTGAACCGTTTCAAATGCAATGTCAACACAGCAGGCACCGTTTGGATTTTTAAAGTTTTCGTCGTGCTTTTAACCGACGAACATTTCGTACAAGTATAATGCTCCAATTTTTCCTCCTTTGTGAACTGGTCCAAACAATCATACAAGCCACCACTACCATTGTTCAACTCCAACGATAGATCGTTGACGTGTTCCATCGTGTTGCTCACGTATCGACAGGACCCGCATTCAATCGAACTCTTTAGTTGGAACCCGTAAACGCTATGGCTGATGCAGCTGCACGTCTGCGGCAGGTGGAACAGCTCAGTGTCCCCCAACGCAGTCATGATTCTGGAGTGGTCGATGTGCAACTCATTCAATAAGAACTGGAAGAACTCGTGAGCGTCCTGCTCTTGAAACCCAGCCAAAGACTTCTTTTTATGCCATGAAGTTGCGAGGAAATTCGATAATGCAAACCCATCTAAACTATCCGATGTAAAGAAACTCTGGAAAATGTTATCCATAGAACATGTAATGCAGGCGTTATTCTCGTCTATAAACCCGTTGTTGACGTACTGATTGTGACCTCTTTCACAATTGAAATAATGCAAATCGTTGTTGAAGAAATGATACTTGATTATAGGATTATGGATCAACGTTTGTAGTATCGAGCTCATGAAGCACGTAGCTCCCAAATTGACAAACCCTTTCAAGCCCCTCGTCGCCAATGTACTGGGGTCACTATAATATGCGTCTTCAACACCACTCGCGTTCGAGTATTCATGGTCCACCACCTTCATGCGGATTCTTTCCAAGTCAGGATGGTTTATAAAATCATTGCACTTGTAGCAGTACAACAACCCCGACCCTGAATCAATGGAGAACTGATGCTTGGTGGACTTGTAATGCGAATAGGAATGGTTACTGTTGTTAAAACAGCACCCGACATGTGGACACTGTAAGCAAATCATGGAGTTTTCGAAGTTGTTCAAATGGCACTCGTTACATTTCAACGCGCCAATCTTGGACCCGAGTATCTTAGCCAGCGGGATCATTGCGTGGTCCTTCTTGGAACGATATATCTTGTTTGCAGTGGGCTGTGATATTAGCACCGCCTGGCGATACGTCTCAAACACCGTGTCTTTGGCCTTGGACTCCAACACGGACGATATATGGGGACACGACTTTATACAGGAATAATTATCTGGCTGCGGTGTCAACTCCATGGTGTGCACCGACGAGGTGTGATTGTTGGACGATGACGATGATGTGGAGGAGGAGGAGGAGGAGGAGGAGGAGGAGGTTGACGATGCCCCGTTTGTGTGGTTGTCTTGGTTGTGCACGGCGCTGCTGGTGCCGTTGGTCCTGTTACTGCTGCCATTTGATCCAGGTACAGTCTTATCGGAATACATTTTACGTATGATCGGCAACACAGGCTGGAGGGTGGCGACAAGAATGACAAACTATCTTGGAGTGGGAGTGGTGGTGGTTAAGTACTCAACTGGAGGCTGGTGTATACGTTCTGTGGGGTGTGATATTGGAGGCAAAATGACGTTGGGATGGGGTTGGTCGATCGCTTGGTTGGTTGGCCGGTGGTTGTAAATTTTTCAAAGGGAGAGCCGAGCGTGAGTGAGACTGGAAGTTCTCGTCTGGGCTGGCGTAGAGCTAGAAGATGAATGATCTGTAAGTTGTGGATGGGTGAATGATGATGATGAGGTAGAGTAATGTGACAGTATGAACTACCTGCAGTTAACAAGAGGAAGAAACACTGGTAAGAATCAATCTTGGGGGAGTGGATGGTTTGGGTCCTGTTTAAGAATTGTATTGTATTGTGCTGTGGTCGATCGAACCAAAGAGACAGCGACAGAATTTTTCTTTTTTTCTTTTGCTTTTCCCTTTGGCTTCTCATGCTCTTCGCTTCCTGTGGTAGTAATCCACAACGACGACGCCCGCACTCGACGTCATCCCCCCCCCCCCAACCCACACCATCACAATGGGCGCTTAACGCTTTTGGCTGCCATGCCCAGGACTCTGACCAATCCTGAAACAAACCTTTGCCATTCAGTAGCTATACACAATATTCATCTATACACTCTAGCTTTGGCCTATCAATGCACCTTAAAGATGATCGCTGATAAAATATTATCAGGAATCTCGTCAGGCACCTCATCAAACATATTGTTAGCCAAATTGATCTCTGCCAAGTCAATCCCACTAACCATATTAAAGTCAAACAGCTTGAAGAAGTTGCTTCCCAAGTCAAGAAACTTGAGATTGCATGGCAACTTGACAAATCGGATCTGGAAGTTCTTCATGTACAACTTGTTGCCATTCAAGCTACACGACATTAGTTCGGGCCCCAACGTCAAGTCCAATTTGGCAATCTTGCATTTCTTCAACTCCAAGTGACGCAACTTCTCTGGTAGCTTAATTATTGAATCATTGATCTCCCCAAAGTTGTTGTGGTTCAAAATAAGCGTGCTGAGACTTGGAGGGAGCTGTATTCTCTGCATGCTGGTCAATTTGTTGTCCGACAACTGTAACCAGTCTAAGAGTGCCAACTCCTGTAACCTGACTTCTGCTATGCGGTTCTTCATCGCGTTGATGGACTTTATAGTCGCTGGGAAGTTCTCCGTGACGAGTGTGGTCAAGTAGTTTGAAGATAGCTCAACGTCTTCCAAGTGGGTGTACTTACCTAAGCTAACGCTCTTCAATTTATTATCACCAAGATCTAACATCTTGACATGGTTGATGTCCTCTTGCGAGTCAAACGTGACAATTTCGCATTTACGAAGACTCAACTGGGTGACAAACTGAGGAATCTTGAACTGCTTCCAATCAATGGTGCTGCATCCATTCAACACAAGCTTGGTTAATCCAGAACCAGTAATGTGCTGGATTGTCGTGTTGTTTGCCGTCAACACAGTTGTCTTGTCGTGCAAGTACAACGACTCCAACTCCTTGTTGCCCTCGAGATTAATATCCCGCACGGGGAGCCCTGTCATATCAACTCTTCCCGCTAGCTTGTTGGCTGCAATTCTTAACGACTTCAATTTGGCTTTGGGCACGAGGCTGCAAATGTCATTGTTCTCTAAATCCACCTGCTCTAATGTGGCTGGGAACCCGGTAAACTTGAACCCATTGAGATTGACATTGACTAGTTTCAACGTACTCAACTTTGATGGCATGTGTAATGCACCCACGTCATTGAAAGAACAGTTGCTAATCTCAAGCACCAACAACCCATGACAGGCGTTCAACTTCTCTGTTAGGTCTTTGACCTGCACGTCACTTAGCTTCAAGCGCTGCAAACGGGACAAGTTGGCGTTCTTCTTACGGCTCCACTTTCCTCCCGTGATTACCAACATTTTCAAAGTGTCCGGGAATGGTGGCACATGCGACGAAAGAGCACAATTGATGAATTCCAATTTCTTCAACAGTATGGGGAATTCCAACTGCCTTGATTGTCCAAAATTCACGTTCAGCAAACTTAATGAACTCAAATGAGAAAACTTTTCAAAGTTGAAGTTGACCACAACAGACGCATCAAACTTGACGTCCCTGAGGGTGTAGAACCCCGGTGGGAAGTTTTCCAACCTAGTGTTCAATTCTATCTTGTCACCACTTATATGAAGGCTCTCCAAGTGCTTGCTCAAATTGAACTTGCTAAACGTCACCATATGGACATTGTGCAAGCCAATGTGTTTCACGGAAATTGGCAAGTGGGAAAAGTCGGTCAACTTCAAACCGTTAGAAAGGAATATCTTGTCCAACCTTGATGGCAACTTGATTCTCTCTTCCTGTGGTGCCCCCAACACGTACCCGTTTTCGTACTGATGGATGCCAATAAACAACCCCAAAGTCTTGATCTTTTGAAAGAACTTGCTCATCTCGGTAAACATGCCCAAGACAACTTTAATCTGATGCACGTAGGAAGCCAGGATTCTTACGTGAACAGCATCAAGCAGCTTGATAATTTTAGATTCGTGTTCCTTGAAATATTTCATCAACTGCAACAAAATATTGCAACCGTTGTTGCTCATGATTAGATCAAGATACAAGTCCCTCTTGCGTGTCGATGCTTCGAGATACAATGATAGAATCTTGGCCGGGTTGATAATTCTTGTGGATATGTAGATCAAATCCTCTTCTCGCAAATCCGGCACGGGGTCGGAGTATTCATCGATGAACCTTAACGATTTTGCCAAATCTATTTCTCTTTGGAAACTTCTGGAACCAAACAAGTGTTCGTAGTCATACAAAACCCAGGTATTGTTGGTGGGCAACTTGATCTCATTGGCAATAGGACTGTTGACTATAAGTGGAACCTCGTCGATATCGCCGCAGCCATTGGCGGCATTAGCTAGTTTGAACTTTTTGATGGGGGCGTTCATTTTCAAAGTCTGACTGACGGGGTTGACTTTCCTTTCTGTAGTGACGGGAGCAACGACCTCTGGCTCATGCACTAGCTCTTCGATGTCATAGACGTTGCGGACGGTATCCTTCTTTGGAGAAGGTATTTTCATTGGTCTCGACGAATCCACCTGACCCGCAGACGAGTGGCTTAAAGAAGGTTCCGTGTCGACTTCAGTAGCTGTCAAACTGACTCTTGATTCCGGAACATTGACCTGAATATCATGATACTGTAACACTGTTCTTTCAAAAAGCGGCGGGCCGGACTCATTAGACCGATGGATGGTGTTTATGTCCGAGCCTATCGAGGCAGCATCCATTTCCATAAGCGGTGATTCCAAGGGCAACTCGTCCACAGCAGTACAGAGCTCTTCAATGCTAGCACTGGGTGTTTCTTCAACCGTGCTCGACGTGGTTGTCATGGAACCTCTGCTGCCATCCAACCTGCCAGCACTTCTCTTCAACGGAAGGATCTGTTCAACCATACCACCTGCTTCACTTATCAAAGTGTCAATTGTAGACGATAGCATCGACATGGCTTGGAGGTGTCGTTTTTATTTTTATGGTATGGACAGGGGGGATAAGGAGTGGCTGCCTTTTGGTTGCAAGAATGGATGGGCAAGAAAAAAAAAAAGTGATGATAGTGGAAACCGGTGGTTGTAAAAAAAAAAAGAATCTACAGGATCTCTGGCATTTCATCTTGTCGTTTTTTTTTTTGGTATTTAAAGCAAAAATCAAGGAGTGTCAAGTGTTGCCAAACCTCAAAAGGTAAACAAAGAAACCCCCCGTCGTCTATTACACGTGCAATAACAAAAAAAAAGAACAATGAAAGCCTCTCCCATTCCCTAATCGTAAAAGTCATCGTCGTCGTCGTCTTCGTCGTCCAGGAGGTTGCTCTTGTCATTACGAATGGACTTCTTTGCAAACCTCAACGCCCTAGCTTCCTTCAAGTCCTCATCCTCATCTTCGTTGTTCACAATCAACCTCTTGTCGTTGAAATTTATCGCCCCCACGTCCACCAAGACTTGCTCGATGTCTTTGAGTGTGGTTGCATTACCTCCTAATTCGGTCAACGTGATGTACTGCTTGACAACATTTCCTTTATGGTAGGTGATCAACGTTGGGCAGTTGGACTCGGGGTAGTTCTCAATGCATCGCTGGGCTGGGATGTCGCAGACTTTCAATTCCGGGAACTTGGCCGCTATAGTACTTAGTATAGATCCCAATAACCTACTCTGTAAACTGGATTGCAACGACAAATGCACCAACACAAACGTTTCATTAGATGCTTTGGTGACTTCCTCCTCATATTCCTTCTTGCTGACTGGCAAAACGTGTCCGTACTTTTTCTTCTCGGAGATTTTCTTCAACTCGGCCAATCGCTTCTGTTTATAATGGTTCAAGAACTCTTCATCCTCTTCATCTTCAAGCTCGTCTAATTCGTCTAGGTCTTTGTTCTCCAACCTGTTGTCGTGCTGTTTCACGATTGCCTCCTCCAATGCCGCTTCCAATTCAGCGGTGGGGGAAGGCGGTTTTTCAGGGATGATCCCGTGCAGCCTCAATATATCATTCCACTCGGTATCTTCGTTCGGATCGACTTGCACCTGGAACTTTGGGTCGTTATTCATTTCGTGGTGGATGTGGGTGGGTAATCTGTAGAACCAGATCGAAGCAATCGAAGCCGAAAAATTTTTTTTTCCTGTCTTTCTTTCGTGGTGGTCGCTCGGTTGATCGCCTTCCCTGCGGTTGACGCGTGAGCAGCCATAGTCGTGCGAGAGTCAAAAATTCAGCCAGTAGCGTTTCTGGTAACAACAGCCTCCCGAACTGACCTTAACAATAACAATAAACCTGAGAGCAACGCAAAGCAAGCGAGATTCTACAGACTCTTGAATCACAGAAAAAACAAGCAATGGATATAAATAAGAATAAAAGAATATATATACAGTAAAAAGAATATATAAAAGATATTAATGGTAAAAAAAAATATGGATGGCGATGCCAACAGCTAGACAATCATTGAGAAACCCAGGTTTAGTTTCCTTTCTATAGCAATCAATTGTCTTTTTGATATCTATCAAAAAATTAAAATCTTTTAAGAAAAACACTTTTATTATCATTCAGCATTTCGTTTCAAAATTTCGTCAACGTTCAGTTTGCTTAAGCAGTAGCTTTCTTCAAGTAGGTGACCAAGTCGTTTCTGTCCTTTGGTTTCTTCAAACCACCAAAGGCCATCTTGGTACCTGGGATGTACTTCTTTGGGTTTTCCAAGTAATCACTCATGGTTTGTTCAGACCATTCGACACCCTTCTTCTTGTTGGCGTCGGTGTAGGAGTAACCTTCAGCTAAACCGGACTTTCTGCCAAAGACACCGTGCAAGTTTGGACCAACCTTGTGTGGACCGCCCTTTTCGACGGTGTGACATTGCAAACATCTAGTTTTGAACAAAGTGGCACCTTTCTTTTCAGAACCTTTTTCGTATGGGGCTGGCATTGTGGATCGTGTAGGAAATTGACTTGTGTTGTAGCGTGGGAAGCAACAAAGAGGAAGAAAGAAGAGAAATCAGAAGGTGGCAGAAAATTTTTCAACGGGAATTAAAAGTAATTTATATCCAAAGTTTTTTCCTCAGCGCCTGAGAACCTGTCTTAGGCACCCAAAGTTTCCCGTGACGATCAAATTTTATTCTGCCTATTTCAAACTGGGCAAATTTCATTGGCTGGAATCTGCAAAATGGCTCAAAAGCAAAATATGCACTAAAAGAAAAAACAGTGCGTCGGTATGGGCTCGTGCAGGTCACAAACACTGGGGGAAGGCGAATTTGCCCTCATCCGAGGGCTTTTCTTCTATTGCTATTTGCTCACTGGTGCCGGTTGGGGGGGGCCATCGTGCAAAGAGAGGAGGCGTGAGGTTAGAGACAGAGAGATGTTCTTTAAGCTTATTGGCTCATGTGCAAAGGCAAAGCTCACCAGAAAAATCTCTTGTTGCTCCAGCGATGGAAAAAAGTCTTCCGGATTCTTCCTACGTGCACGTGATCCCGGAATAGAAAAAAAAAAAATAAAAATAAACAAAAAAAAATGAGATGACTCCTGCCGCGGCTGTTTTGTGTCATTTGCAGGTGAAAAACCTCCGATAATAGCGAAATGTGGGATATCTGGTGGACTACGTCTCACTATAAATACTGCGGAATTTGGTCCTAGACTCCATCCCACAAAAAATAAAAAATGGCGGGAGAGATCAGGACGTTCTACATCTTGGTTATGCAAACCCCGTTTATGGCGACAACAGGTGATATTATTTATACTCTCTAATTCAACCCATCAAGGATGGTTTTAAGCTTGGGGTTGTCGCCATCGCTTGAAGAGCTCCGTTTTCTTTTCAAGTTCTCACGTGAAGGAGTTCGCGACTCATTGTCCTTGCGACTCCTAAACTCCAGACGACCCCGTGGACTAGCACTTCTGGAATAGCTCCTTGATCTCGAACGGCTCCGAGAATAGCTTCCTGAACGACTCCGGGAATAGCTTCTCGAATAACTCCGACTCCCACTGCTGCTACTACCACTTCTCGAGTAACTCCTGGATCGACTTCGTCCACGCTCTTCGGGCAAGTTATCCAACACGTCCCTCATTTCTTCCGTCAACACCCCCAACCCAATGGCTGTGAAAAAGTTGATGGAGAACCTCAAGTCATCAGCGTCCTTCCACGTTGCGTTCGTCACGGGGAATATCCCGTTTATGAAGGGCTTGACGTACTCATCGTTTATCAATCGTTCTTTGACTTCATTGACCCCCAACTCCTCGATCATTTCTTGGAATATGAACTTGAGCAAGATCCGCTTAGCTGGGTTGGTGTCTGATTCTGTTAATTTGATCTCATTCAACGCTTTGTCCAAGGCAAACCTGTCAGAGGCTAGCAAGTGGCCGAAAAACTTGCCTAGATTTCTCAACGAGTTTGTCTCAAAATTTTCAATAATATCATAGTAGTGTTTGAACAAGCTGACGAAGGTATCGTGCCAGTAGTGGTTCTTGACTATTAGCTTTTCGCCAATGACACCGTAGTACTTGGAGTATGTCTTTTCTTGTGAGCAGCATTTTATGACCATATCTGCTAACGTTTCCGTGTCGTGCGATCTATCTTCCTTGGACTTGCCAAAGTTCAACTTTAGTAGCTTGTGCACCGCTTCGTCTGAGGACATTGACGACATTATTGTCAAGTAGACTGTCTTTTGATACTGTAGCAAATCCGACTTGCCCAAATCTGTAACCTTCTCTTCTCGTGGAATCTCGACAACCTGTGCTGTCTTGTTGTCTTTATTGTCACCCAAAACATCCTCCTGTAGCTCCTGGTACTCCTTTTCGTTTTCAAGATAGTTCTCGTCCACGTGGAACACACTGAGGTAGTCTTCTGACACCAAGTCGTCGTCGTCTAACCCAATAACGTGTGGCTCTTCTTTGTCTTCATCTTCCACAAGATCCAACTCTCTATCCACCACCGGCACGCCTTTGAAATCAGACCTTCCTAGCTTTAAGACATGCCCGATCGCCCTTCTATTCCTCTGGCTCAACGACGTGTCTTCCTGTAGCAAATCCCTCAATCTATTCAAAACCATAATCAAAGCATTCTTGGAGTTCCGGAATAAGTACGCTCCTGAAGTGTTGACAATGTCAAGCGACAATTCAACGTTATCATTATTCACTTTCTCTAATAGGATTTGCAAAACCTGAAGAAGAGCAATCTCGCTCGCAACCTGTTGGTTCACCAAGTGGCACAAGAACCCAAGGGACGACTTTACCTTGCGCTGGCTGTTGTTGGTTGTGAAGTTCTTTTTGAACTGTAGTATCACCCTTTTTACTAGTAACTCGCCACATTCAGGTATTTTGGAATTTATAACACTTACTAAACTAGCAAGTAACGCAGACTGGTTGGGGTGGGACAACTGTTGTTTCATTATTCGTCGTACTAGCAATCCACGGTATCGCATGATGTTGAGTTGAAACAACAGTATCACCGTTTCCTTCACGTTTGTTTCGCTAAGCTGTCCAATCAATCTATTGATTTTATCCTTAGCAGACATCCACTGCGTCCTCTGAAATGCCTCATCACTCTGTGGTTTCAGATCTGTGTTGTTCATTTGGTAGTCGTGGTGGTAGCAAGTCCAAGGCCACGAATACAACCCAGCTCTTCTCTCAACCTCGCGCCAAAAAATCAAAGAAACGCAGCAGACCTCAAAAATTTTCTGCCGCTCAAAATCGAGAGATGGGCCCTACAAATTTGGCTTTATCGTCACACCCATACAACACGATGTTAAGAGCAGTACAGCATTTGCGACAACCCTTGACCACAAGGCGGACGTATCTGCAAAGCCCCCTACTAGCAGCGGCATGGAAACATAAGAGCAAAAAGATAAAGGAGAAACTATACGAAGCCGTGGTTAACGATAGCTTCTATTCAGATCATTCCAGAAAGAACAAAAAATTTGAAAGTCTATCGGGCAACGCCTATCTGTTGAACAAGGCTCTAAAGCTGTTGAAAGAGAAATACGATGCCGTTGCCTTTGTCAACGCTGAGAATCAGCCCTTGAATATCCACACTTTGGCACCATTTGATCTCAAATACCTGCTGCCCAAGGCAAGAACGATATTTGACAACTTGCTACGGATCAAGGCTGCCACAGGCAGGCAAATCGATAGGAACTTGGCCTTGTCTTTGCTAGGCACCAACGGAGCACATCTATCGAACTCGCATTACATTGCCTACAACGTTAAGGAGCTATTGCGTGTTGATGGAGACACTGAGAGGGCGTTGTACTTGTGTCGTATCGCAGCTAAAGACAGTGCCGTTATTGGGATGAACTTGATCATGCAGTGGTTGTTGAAACACGGGAAAGTGGACGAAGCCCTACAGATGTTCACTAAAAGGAGGAAATCAGGGATCCCCAGTGATGATTATACTTACATTACCTTATTCCATGGCATCGCCTCTAACCTTCGCTGGGGGTACCCGAACAGAGCGCACGTCTTTGAAGCTATGAAGATCTTTGACAAGTGGAAAAAGGATATGGCAAAGGAGGAAAAAACAATCCCAACAGAAGGATTTAACGCTTGCTTGGGGGTCCTAGTGAAAGATTTTAAGGACAGACAAGCGCTTGCATGGAGGTTTTTTGATGAGTTGCAAGCAGATAAACAAAAGGGAACAAAGCCAATACGGGCAGACTCGCGGACCTTCACCGTACTTTTGTATGGTATCCAAAGATACTTTGATGTTGAGAAAAGCGTCATTTTGAAGGACAAGAAAGTCAGTAAGAACGAACGTATGTTGGCGTTAATGGATCTAGAGGCTGGCAGAATAAAGATGTATGATATTGTCATGAGAAAAGTCAAGCAGTCTGCTCTCCCACCAAAGCCAACCGGTGATATAATCCAAGATCGCGAGTTGATCAAGTCGTGGAATGCCAGAAAGATAGAAATCGATATGCCATTAATCTGTACCTTCCTTAATTCATTGTGCAGCAACAGCTCAGGCACTGGTGTTACTTCTCATCTGGGTTCCCACTATCTATACAATCAAGCGACTTTGTCGATATTAAGAAGCGTGTCGCCGGATATCGAGGACATCTTGGCAGCTGTTAAGAAAGTACTAGGATCCCGGGTGGATCGTCCCAGTGAGGAGTGCAAAGCGGAGACTGATAAACGTTACCAGCAGGCTGTGCGCAACCCTGGAAGAGCAGTATCCAAGTTTAGGTACGTACAGGGCTTGGAAGGATTGGACCCCACCAAAGTAATTGCTGAACTAGATATTGCAGACTTTAACCCAGAAGTGACACGTCCTGTCAAGACCCGCTTCTCGAGGGAGCTGGTTCCCTTGATTGACTTTACCCGAAAGACAGATCCAGCTCAGCCAGCTCCGGAACACTCTGTGAGCAAGTACTTGTTGGCACAACTTTTTGACTGTTTGGTCAACATGGGTAAGTGGAATGAATTCATTGTTGCATACTGGTACTCCATGATCAGATGGGGTGGTTTACGAGTAGACTTTGATGTTGTGAAAAACGCCAAAAACGTTGCTGCAGGAGTACTACAAGGCAAGGAGATCAAGGCGTCTGAAAGAAAGTATGAAGTAGTTACTTCAATCTTTGACGAGGTCACCCTCGATATGCTTGTCACCAAGACCTTGGAAGACACCACAAGACCTAGAAAGGGTTTGACACAAACTAGTGCCCTTTTGGAAGTGTTTGCGTTGTCTGTTACTAGCAAGTTCAACCCAACCGCGAAGGTCACCCCAAGTTCCAACACCATACAACGCATATGGCAAGTGTTGGACAGAGACATCGAATACTACAGTGTGTACAACGAGGCTAACCACAAGGACAGGGGCTTGTCGACTATATCTTTCGTGCAATTGGAAGATCTTGCAAAGAACTTGTCCGTGTTGAACAAAGTAGCCATGGACAAGACATTGAAATATACCAATTGGAAACGTCCATCAAGTGAACACTATGCCAAGCTAAACCAGCTCCTCAAGAAAGTGTATAGTTGCACGTGGAGCGACTGTTCCAGGAGTGAAACAATTCGTGTCCACAAATTACTCGTCAAGGGGTGTATAAAGTACTTCAAACCGCAGGTGCTCATTAACGCAAAGGAAGACACAATAGAATACCCACACTGTCTTGAAACGTCTATGAACTACTTGAAAAACGTATTAAAGAATGCGGATCGCTTGACGGGCGATGATTTGGCATTATCGAAAGCTTTCAAGAAATTGGACCACTTGGGGCCCCAAAAAGACAGGAAGAAAGCGATTCAGGAGTTGAAGGAAGCTGTACGTGAGGTGTTTGGAGCGATCAATGTGGATGTTGTGCCTGCAGCCAAGACGAGTGTGAAGAATACAAAACAAGAGCAACGAGGCAACGCCGAAAAAGTGCACACAAAAGAAGAGACGGCTGAACGTGAAGCAGCAAAAGAGGGAGTAACTTCCTAAGCTCGAATTATGCAGCTCGTGCGTCAACCTATGTGCAGGAAAGAAAAAATCAAAAAAAATCGAAAATGCGACTTTCGATTTTGAATAAACCAAAAAGAAAAATGTCGCACTTTTTTCTCGCTCTCGCTCTCTCGACCCAAATCACAACAAATCCTCGCGCGCAGTATTTCGACGAAACCACAACAAATAAAAAAAAACAAATTCTACACCACTTCTTTTTCTTCACCAGTCGCCATAAAACACCGCTTTTAACGGTCCACTTGATCATAAACGCGTTGTTTCGTTTTAGTTATTGTTTTATTTGAATAAGGTATGCATATTTTTTGCCTTTGGAGAGAATTCAAAGAGATATACTAACTAAATTGGTTTGTTTACTGTTTTTAGCCGCTCCAGATCCATAGAATCTCCAACTAGTTTGCTTATCCAGGGCTGTATTTCGCTGCTTATGACTTCTCCAACTTCCAACTATGGTCCCAATGTGCATGGACTCGTTGTGAATGGCTCTCCAGCCAGCAACGCAAATTCCGCGGAGCTTGAATCTAGTATTAATCGATTGGATGATGAATCTATGAATTCGGTTGATGCTATTGATATCGAGAATCTTGATCATTTGACTAAGGAAACGGGTTCCCCAATTGCTAAAACCAGCTGTATCAACGAGACAACCCGTCCTCCTTGTTTTGCGCCACCCCAATTCCCGATTGTTTCAACTGCTGTTCCACCTTTTGCAATGCTCCATTCTCCACCACCACCACCACCACCACCACCGCCTTTTGCAATTCTTCACCCACCGCCACCTTTTGCGGTTTTCCAGCCACCTCCACCGCCACCTTTACCCATTATTCATCCACAGTGGGCAGTGAATCAACAACATCACGAGTTTGTGCCAATTCCGGCGCCAATGCCATCGCCAATTGCATTGGATTTGAATCAACGTGTTCCAACCCAGTCCCAACCAACTGAACCAACCCAGTCCCAGCCAACTGAACCAACCCAGTCCCAACCAACTGAACCAACCCAGTCCCAACCAACTGAACCAACCCAGTCCCAACCAACTGAACCAACCCAGTCCCAACCAACTGAACCAACCCAGTCCCAGCCAATCTATGGTCAGCCAACCCAATCCCAGCCAATCTATGGTCAGCCAACCCAATCCCAGCCAATCTATGGTCAGCCAACCTATGGCCAATTTTTCGAAGATGTTTATGTTTCAAGTACTCCTCCGCTCAAGCACCCGATCAACCAAGACCTTCATCCGTTGGTCAGATCTTTCTTGTCTTTGCCTGAAATCCAGGATGAATTGGATAATTGTGATGTGGCAGTCGCAGAGTTGTTGCAGGATCCAAAGTTGGATCCTGCTTTCTACAGGAACATGTTTAGCGACGACTTTCTCAATAAACATTTTTGTCTACAAGACTATGAGCAATGGAGTGACTACATATGGCATGCAAATACTACTTTACCAGAGCCTAAAAGGATGACAGTAGGTACTTCTAAGCAGAATCTAGTACTACCTCTCAGTGTTCAACTACATTGTTCCTCAATTGACCCTGCGACAAGGATAACTAAGCTACTCTTACCACATAGCTTTGTCGAGGATCTAACCTGTTCAGAGTACAAGTATGTCTTTTCCAAAGAGGAATTCGAGTCTTTCATGACAGAAGTCCTGGCATACCATGGATGGAAGACAAGCAAAAGCGATAAGGTTCACGAGTACCATTATTGCAACCGTCATGGCTACTCCAGAGGCAATGACCCAACAGAAAGTTTCTTGACAAATTGTCAGTCCCGAATCAATGTGACAAAGAAACAAGTTGAAGTGAAGGATGCAGATGGTCTTACAGTTACGGATGAAAACGGAAAACCAATCAAGACCACTGAGTATCATGTCACCTATCGCTGGAGGCACAACCATTCCATACTCAATCCCGCTCATAGAGAAAACGAACCTTTCTTACAAAGAGTGTATGACTGGCTAAAAGAGTGTCATGAGCGAGGATATACATGGCCACAAGTTGAAAGGCTTGCAAGAGAGATGAACTTTGGAACAAATATCCAAGCGTTGGATCAATCAATAGACATACAGTACCACCACTACTACAAGATAACCAGCAGCGCATCCGCAACAGGTAAATGGACACCCATGCTACATGAAAGCTTGCTACAATGGAGAGAAATCTATAGGTCCATTGGCTACTCGTCATATAAGTTCCATGGAACTGTTGAGGACCTGGATGGCAAGGGCAGTAAAAAGAAAACAGCGGAAGTCGATGGTTCTGATGTTATAATGGAGCAGCACCATGATAAAAAAACAAAATGGTTTAAGCCAAAACTTCGAGAGTCTGTACCAAAGGGCTTTAGTTTCAGCAACACGACGAGGCTGAATCCGATCTGGTCCTTTGTTTGTTTTTCAAAGCTACAGATGACATTGCTCGAAGAGTTCCACCACACCATATACCTTGATAGCACGCACCAGATTGCTACTTCTTTCGAGCTCAAAGACGGCACTAAAGAAGAAGTCTACTTGACAACTCTCGTGATACAAAGCGGTATAACGAATCGTGGTATGCCAGTGGGTTTCATGTTTAGTAATAGCCAAAAAGCAGTGGTTCTTCAACTGTTTCTTCAAGAAACAACGAAGATGTTGGACGTGGTGCCCGACTTGGTAAGCATAGACTGTGCTGATCCAGAAGCAAATGCCATAGAAGCTACTTGGCCAGGGTGTCCAATTCATTATTGCACTTACCATTTATTTCGGGCAATTAGAAAGAATGCCGAGACGAAGATAACTTTGAAGAAGAACGGGACTGGAGGTGGCGATAAAACTGTTCGTGATGTGAGCTTTCAAACCTACCTATTGGAAAAGAGCAAGCACAGCATTGAGTACCTTGTCAACAACAAACAAGATATCCACAAACCAAAACCTAACCCCCAGAACGAAGAGGACATCAAGCAAGTTCAAAGCTTGGCGGTGACTAATCTATTCATTCTTATGAATGCCAACAGCGACGAGGAATTTTTTCGTCTAGTGAGAAAGTACAAGGAGGCTTTTGGTGAATATGAAGACTTTGTTAAATACTTGGATTTCTGGGTTGAGCGAAGACGACGTTGGGTCAAGTGCTACCTGCCCGACATGAAGCATATGAAACTCACCAATAATTTTATTGAGAGTTTTCATAACTTCGTTAAAACCCACATAATTGGGCGTCGGCTGGGCAAGCGACTTGACCTGGTGTTGAACTACTTCTTCCAGGATTTGCTCCCCAAATTCACGGCTAATCACAAAGCGTTCTTGAAAGGTGCACGAACAGTTACCTATACTAGCCAGCAAAAATTCCACAAGGAAAGAGTCGAGAATGCAAAGCTTACATCTGACCAACTAAAGGAATTTGTTTTGTTTAGCGGTGACAGCATTGGAGTTAGAAGTATTGTTGATCCACAATTCTACGAAATCACTTACACAAATGGTGGAGCATTGAATGTAATCTGTACTTGTAAAGATTACAAAGCCGGTAAGCTCAAATCCTTGTGTGACCATTTCTTTATTTTCAAGTTGTATGAGCGGTATCACTTACGCCACTCCCAAAGGCAATCACTACAAAAAAATACTGTTGCGAACATAACAAGGTCAATGATGAGTCTTTCTGAGCAATCGAGAGTTGCTGGCGAGTATATGTTGGCAAGATCTAAAAGACTTCGGGAAGAAACATGTTCTAATACAGCTTCTTTACCAACCACTCCGGACCATTACAAGTTGTCTTCAACAGCTAGTTTGTTGCTGTCGAACGTTCTGGTGAAAAAGAGAAAAGTTGCCGAAGATCAACGCACCCGCGCGAACCTGGTGATTCAGATAGTTGATGACACGAACAATACGCCTAATCAAGAACTAACGGGCGACTTGAGTGTCAATAATTGGAAAGAGATGTGTGCTAAAACTACGAGGTATATGGAAATGGCAAACGAACGAGGCAAAGAAGAAGGGAACACGATAGATTATAACACTATGATGGCTGAGTACGAAGAGCAGCTCAGAAGCATTATGTTTGATATGCAAAGAAGGATCAATGGCTTCTCTAAATCCAACAGGCAATCACGTTACTAGGTTTAGGTATTGATGTGTACTGAATAGTGAAGTATTTTTTCTTTTCTCCTTTTGCAGCAATCTTGTTTTTTCTACTAAGTTTTTTTATGATCTCTTTTGCAGTAAAGAAAACCCATACGCTTGGAGCAGTCAGTATGGTCAGCCTTGCTTATGCATCCTACACGAGCAGAGCCCAATATGTTACCATACACCAATAACTATTCCTTCACTATGTTTTAAATGATCCGACAGTTTATGGCGGTAGCAACCAGCATCTTTCTTGTTCTTGTGGTAAACTGTCAAAGTTAGGACAACAGTAATGCAGTGTTTTTTTTTAAGTAGTGCGCGCCCCATGTGACACAATTGTTTGTACTAATTATATATGAAATGAAGTTAAAATGCGCCTCAAAATTATGTCCAATTGCAAAAGAATAAAACACGCAGTTTTCACGCAATTATCTTTTTCTTTTATAGTTACCATTGATTAGAAATATAGTCACGGTGTCATACTATTCATCCAAAGTTGTCAACGGGTGCTTTGACGTGTTTCAAGAGATTCTTGATATTTGCCTAAATTTTGTAGAAAATTCAATTGAAAAAAGAAAATCTAACACTTTTCATTATCAGTCTACAAAAAACGTTTGAGTAATAGAACTTTCAGAAGCGTTGTGAGGAGTCTTGAGCAAGTATGTGTCTAAATATTGCTCTTTGATGGCCAAAATGCCCTTGTACTTCCAATACTTTACAATACAGTAATGGGAGTTGGTGGTGAAGAGTTGGGGCCATTCCCCACAAGCTTCCCATCTTAAGTATGGCAGTACTTTTTTGTCAAATAGGTTCAAACTTTTTTTTGGTGTGCGACATCGATTTTTCGTTTGTGTAATAATAGTGAACCTTTGTGTAATAAAACTTCATGCAAGACTTGCATAATTCGAGCTTGGGAGTTCACGCCAAAAGAGGAACCAAAGGAAGCAGCGGCTGCTGGTGCAACAACAGCAGCACGTATCACGTGAAGCGTAGGTGGCGCTATACTTCCTACATATTAGACAATACTGTAAATAGAACACCATGGACTAGTATAAATACACACCAATTTCATAGATAACAGAGTGAGGTGGGGCATCGACTTTCCACCACAGTAAGCCTTCGGAGTAGCAAACAATGTTTCCGGCCAATCACAATTATCGCCTTCGAGCACAATGTACGACGCAGAGGCTAGAGCCAGGCAATCTAAAATCGGGATTTCATGACTGGGTAGGTGGGTGTGTAAATTACTTGCTTTTACTCCTCAGCACAATCCATCTCATTATCTTAGTGTGTTTTGGGGGAGTCGATGGATGGTCGCAGGATGGAATTCTTGGTAAAATACCCCAATTAGGAAATAACTGCACCACACTTAATTAAATCCTGCACACAACCTGAGATAGTAAAGTTTGTTTCTTAACGAATGGAATCCAAAGACGGTCTTTCTTTCTTGCTGTCTTGTGGCCATTGTTTGATGGCGGGTGGGGAAAAATGCACGGACGTAAGAGGGAGGAGCACACCCACGGCGGGCCGAAACTTTAACCACCCAATTCCACAGGCTATTCGTTTATGGTTTCCACTGAAAGAGATCATTTGTTTTTTGTTCCATTTGGGCCTAAAAAACCATGTTAAGCCCCCTAAGCCTTTCCAAGCAGACCTCCTTACCCCCTCTCCCCCCCCCCGTGGGTGTGACATTGGTCGGTGGAGGTCATTTGAGGGACTTGTTTGACGTCTACGTCACACACACGTTAGTTCGGGTTTCCACTTAACCGCCCGTAGGGCGGGCATCTACCCGACAGCTTCTCAACAGTTGTTGTCGTACGACTGCTAGCTGGCATCCCAAACTACTCGGTGATTTCCTCCAGGGACTAGTTTCTGGGCTAACTAACCACTAGGTGGGCATTAGCGCTGCCGCCCGAGTCTCCACCAATCCGGCAACTAATTTGAGGATAAGTTTGAACCTGGCCTGGGGTGTGCATTGTATGGTTGCAGCGTAGTGAACAATGTGGGCGCGCGGTTCAAATATAATTGTTTGCCCAATTGGGTAAAAAGTTTTTCGTTTGATTCCCCGATGCAGAATTTTTCTTTTTTTGCTGGGATCGTGTGAGCGATCTTTCCCTTTTGGATTACTGCGAAATTGGTACATCAATAATCTTCCACTTTCCATCGTCCTCCTGCTTCCCCAAAAACAAAGCCAATACACAATGTCATTCCCTAAAGGTTCCATATAAATACATTTCAAAAGCCTTGTTCCTCTTTTCTTTCCTTTTTTCTGGTTTTTTTTTTACCTTTGCTAAACTACTTTACTGTTCATCAACACGGATTTGTTTTTTCCTTTTTAACGTCTTCATTCCTTTCCCTTCGTTATCTTTCAATTCGTTCGTTATTACTACAACCCATAAACTAGTTTTATCAGTTGTATTTTCATCCTAGATTTTTCGTTTTGTTTCCTTTTTGCCCATTCTTTTTTAATATCCTTTAGTTTTGAAATACCCCCATAGAGACATGCCACATCCTTATAATACCAGACACACTGACGAAAGCAATGAGTTCTACTCCCCACTATCGGCGATAACACCGCCTTCACCTTCATACCAGCCAGAAGTTGACACCCTTGACCTCCAGGATACAACCTACCAAGAGAACTACTCCAACATCTACGAAGCCCGTTCATACACCAGCGAGAACCACTCCTACAACAACGAATACAACCCATACACCCAAAGCTACCACACAAAGTCATACAACAACTCCCTCTACGTGAAGGGTACCAGATACGAGGAGTCGATCTCTTCCTTGGAAGCCCAGCCACAATTGAAAAATGAGAAGAGACTCTTCTCCTGGATGTTTTCCAAAAGAGTTCCCACTATCCCTACTGAAGAAGAGAGAGAAGAATACCCATGGTACAAGACTAACCCACTCATGAGATTGGGATTTTGGTGGTTATGGCCAGTGTTGAAAAAGGGTTACAAGAGAACCTTGCACCCAGACGACTTGTACAAGTTGACCCCTGCGTTGACTGTGCAGGAAATGCATAGAGTTTTTGATTCCAACTTGCAGAAATTGTTGAGGCATGCTGAGAAGAAACACTTGCAGGAAAACCATGACTTGTCTAACTTTGAATGGCCCAAGTATATTCTCCCATACGCCTTGTTCTTGACATTCAAGTGGCAGTATATTTTTGCAACTGCCTGCTTGAGTATTGCATTTGTCATTATTTCTTTGTGCCCGTTGGTCACGAGGCAGTTGATTGACTTTGTTGAGTACAAATTCTTTGGAGTTTACACCACTTACAACAGGGGCATTGGCTTCACATTCTTGGCTGTGTGTTTGATCTTTATCAATGGGTTATTGTTGAACCACTTTTTCCACAACGCCATGATTGTTGGTGCCCAAGCCAAAGGTCTCTTGACAAAAGTTCTTTTAGAAAAGTCCTTCAAGTTATCCAACAGAGCCAAGAACAGTTTTCCCATTGGCAAGATCACTTCATTGATGGCTACTGATTTGAGTAGAATCGATTTGGCTATTGGATTCCAGCCATTGATTTTGTGTTTCCCAATCCCTGTCATCATTGCCATTGCTATTTTATTGGTCAACATAGGGGTTCCTTCATTGACTGGTATCGGTTTGTTCTTTGTCTCCTTGATTGTGTGTACCTTGTTGACCCAGATCTTGTTCAAGAACCGTGAAAAGGTTGTTGCCTTCACTGATCAAAGAGTCTCTCTCATTAGAGAAGCGTTGAACAACATGAAGATTATCAAGTTCTACGCTTGGGAGATTGCCTACAAGATGTCCATCACCAACGTTAGAGACCAGGAAATGAAGTACTTGTTTAGCATCAAGGCCATGAGAAATTTCATCACCGCTTATGCTGTCACCTTACCAGTCTTGAGTTCGATGCTTTCTTTCGTCACCTTGTGGGCCACTGATTCCATGAAGAGTCCAGGTGTGGTCTTCTCGTCGCTTTCATTGTATGCCATCTTGGCTCAGAGCATCATGTTGTTGCCATTGGCTTTGTCTAGTGGTGCCGATGCTTTGATTGGGTTCAGAAGATTGAACACCTTCTTGACGTTGCCAGAAGACTGCAGCGAACAATCAGTCGAACGCTTGCTTGACTACGAAGACAAGTTTTACCTTGGCCACACCCACAACGACCAACTGCAACCATCTGTTATTCAAATCTCCAAGGCCCACTTTGTTTATGAATACGACACTGACTCCGATATCAAAGAAAAGAACCGCACGTCAAGCAAGGAAGTTATTGTTTCCGATACCGAGTCTGATTGTTCTACTATCGCCGATGGCTTCCCTGGGTTGCACGACGTCGACTTTACTGTTGGCAGAGGCGAATTGGTTATTGTTACTGGTAAGATTGGTTCCGGGAAGTCATCCTTGTTGAATGCCATTGCTGGTCAAATGAAGTGTGCTTCTGGTTACGTTAAAGTCAATGGTTCCTTGTTGTCATGTGGACAACCATGGATCCAGAATGCTACAGTCAAGGAGAACATTGTTTTCGGTAAACCATTTGACGCTGAACATTATGCCAAAGTTATCCATGCCTGTGCTTTGATTGACGACATGAAGTTGTTGCCTGCTGGTGACAGAACAGAAATTGGTGAACGTGGTGTCACTTTGAGTGGTGGTCAAAAAGCAAGAATCAACTTGGCCCGTGCTGTCTATGCTAACAAAGATATTATTCTCTTGGATGACGTTCTTTCTGCCGTTGATGCCAAGGTTGGAAAGCATATCGTTGAAGAATGTCTTTTGAAGTTGTTGCATGACAAAACCATCATTCTTGCTACCCATCAATTGAATCTCATCAACAAAGCCAATAGAATCGTTTATCTTAATGGAGATGGAACTGTCGATGTTGGTACACTCACCCAGTTGAAAGATTCAAACAAAGGATTCAGAAGACTACTCCAATTCAACACTGAGCTGGAAGATCTTAGCAACACTACGAGCAGACCAAACGAAACACACGACCAACAACAACAACAACAGCAACAGGAGCAGCAGCCACAGGTACAATTCGCTAACACTGTGCACTCTTCAACGTCTGATCTTGTCGGAAGAACAACCACTGATGAAGAAAGAGCCACCAATTCTATTTCCTGGGATGTCTACAAGAAATACTTTGAGTTGGG
>JAJSEA010000183.1:0-28688 GCA_026724345.1 Candida sp. AC06
CCGGGAGTCATCGGAACCGTCATCTTGTCATCATAGAACAACTCCTTCTCCTCGTAGTCGTCGTCGTCCCAGTCGTTATACAATGTCCCGCCATAGGAACTCGACCCGGCGCGGGAATTGCCACGCCCAGAGCTGCTAGTGAGACGCTTCCCCGAGGCACTGCCCTGGCGGTTATGGTAGCCCTGGAAGCTAGGCGGAGGTTGGTTGAATGGGTTGTACACGCTGCCCCCGTGAGATCCACTTCCGGTGCGCTGGTATGGCGTGACGAGACTCGGCGTGACTGCCGGTTGGTTTATGGTATCGTCGTCATTGAACAAATCATCGTCTTCATCTTCATCTGAGAAATCAATGGCTTGTAGCGGTGGCGGTGGCGGTGGGTGTTGGTGTTGGTGTGGTGTGTGTTGACGATGATGAGCCATGGCTTTGATTTGTATTCTAGCTTTTTTCTTCGTAAAGTGTATATGTATGTATCTATGCTTTCGGTTTTTTCTCGAGGTGACAGTGTGAGTGTGTTCTGAGTAGAAAAGCCTTGTTTATAAATACCTCGCTCTTTGCAATATTTCACCAATGTGACAGTTCTTCTGACTCAAGTAAACCCAACAGGTGATTGTCTAAAACGAAAGAATGTTAAAAACTTAAAGGAGCCGAAATCAGAAAGAAAGAAGGAGAAGAAAAGTAACATCTAAACTAAAGAAAAAAAAGTAGAATTCCACCCTCCATGTATCCATATAATAAACTCCACTGTAACTCCCAACCCTCTTCCACTGCTGTACCCCCTTCACTGAACAAAATAAACCTCTCGGTATTGTTCGATCTAAAAATAAAAATACAAAAACTTTTCTCCTGTAACTGTTTACTTTTCGCCCAATTAGGCAATCAGCACTGCTCTCTGTCACACACCCAGCGCTACCAACAATAGCCATTGAATTACGTAATCCAAACGAAAATTTCACCTGTGTGCCTATGGGGAGAGCTACCATGTGTTTCACGTGATGATGATGCTCGTAACCTTGCTCTTAGGTGCTACCATATGCCAATGTCAAAGGGATGTAAATGATACGGGGGGGAAGCGTCGGGGTGAGATGTAAGTGGTGATTCTGGGGTGGGGAAAACGATGACGGGGGTTATATGAGACAGAAGTGTGTTTTGGGTGGTATGGACATGGGTTGTTGTGGGTGTTGGTGGTTGTCGTGGCGGTTCTAGATCTGGTGCTATAAATAAGTTAGGACATTCAGGGGTTTAGTTACTTTGCTATCAGAGGGCACGTTCTTTTTTCTTTTTGACATTCCAGCACGGGATCACTGAGGAAAGGGCGATAAGGAACGCCCCGTTCGGCTATTCTTGATAATTACATGCATATGTATAATCGTTTCTAAAAAAAGCAAAAGGGATAAAACAGATACAGAAAAAGAAAAGATGATGGATTTCAGGTTTATTGGTTGCATATTACACAGTAATTATCAACCAGTAAATTCTTCAAGCACTTCTTATGGTACCCGTGACCACAGCTGAAAAAGATTATACTCAAGTCTTGAAACGAGTTGGTGGTGGATGAAGATAGCTTCCAGATCTTCTGCTTCTCGCGTTCTTCATACGCAAGGTAGTGGTCACTTAGATCAACGCCTTTCCCCACAATCTTCAAGTCACAGCATGAACACTTCAAGTTTTCAATTATCCAGCCTTCCAACGTCCTATCCTTGACGTCGTTCATCTTCTTGTATATGTCCTTGTTGAGCATGTACTTGATAATCTTTAGGATCTCCGAATCGGTGGAGTAACTGATAAACACCTGGTGGAGGATCTTCTTGATGTTACTCAACGTCTTCTGATCGTTGGAGTCGATGATGAACTTGTTCAAGATCTCGAAAAATGATGTGTCGTTTTTGTTGTTGTTCATGAAGATGAACGAATCATGGATGCATTCGTTGATAAAGTCGTGGACGTCCTGGTTGTGAGATAACTCCACAAGATGATTGATAAGGATTATCCATAGTTTTTGGTTCAACTCTTGCGCCATACTGGGCTGCTCAATTGTAGCAAAGGATAGTCTCAACAACTTGGCAAAAACCTCTTGTGTTTCTTTCGTTGTGGGCAAGCTCTTGTTCATGGCTTGGATAATCACATTCAATGCTTTTTCATACTCATGATTATTGACCAAAAGTATGGTCTGTGCCTCAGTGATATCATGCTTCTCACAGATTCCATAAACCTCTTCGTATTCAAACTTGTCTTTCCAGGTCTCAACAAACGGAATAACCTGGTTCTTGTCATACACAATCAACAACTCAAGATACTTGGTCAAGTAAGCAGTCAAGTCAGTTTGTGATATCTTGAACAACTCGCGGAGATAACTAAACACATAAATGTCACTCTCGGGAGAGAGATTCAACACTTCGAGATGCAAGCTCGGCGTGAACCTCTCGATCAATCTAATAAACTGATCGTCTAACTTCATAAACTTTTCAAAGTTCTCTCGGATAATCTTGACCAAGTTTAACCTATCACTTGCGTTCTTGCTGGAGACAAAAGAACTCTCAAGAAGATTAGACAACTGGCCGTCTCCCTCAACTCCATTCTGGTTCTCCTTCTTTAGCCACGTTTCCAACGCGTTAGAATATTTGCCCTCTGATCGGTAGATGCTAATGAGCACATTGTAGTATTTTGCCATTTCCAATTTCTCAATGATAAACTCATCGTAATCATGTCCGTCATAGACAGGCAACAAGCTCAGTAATCCTAGTTCGCAGTCTTCGACGATAGCTGGGTTTTGGTTATGACATAACGAGTCAATCACTTCAAAGAGCGTGCTTTCCGACAATCTCAAAAACTGGCTGTACTTGGGGTAGTTTCGGCTGATGAAAATCAGCAACTGGCACTTGTCAAACTGAGTGAATTCCTCATCGTTAATCTCATAGATATCTAGCAACGTCTCAATGAGATACTGTCTTGTCAATTTGGGATCCTCGTTGAGAAAAGGGTCCTCGAAAAACTCATTCAACGTAGACAACATCTCAAAAGAGTTGAACTTCAACAACGTGAACAAGTATGGGAAGATGGTATCTGGGTTCAGACAAGGAATGTTCTCTATTTCCGTGCTCGAAAACAAAATATCGCAAACTGCCTTCCTCGCTGCATTCTCATCTTCGATAAATCTATCCGTAGGGTATTGTCTTCCCGTTAGGATGTACGCCATGTATGTGTAGACCCTGAAATCATCGACCGCATCTCCCTTTTCTAGCTCTTCAAGAAACTCAATCAATGGGGTTGCATAATCATGGAGCACGAAATTCCAAACGTAAATCAAGCACTCTTTCAAGTGGAACTCATTACACAATTGAATAGTCAAATCGATATCCAATGTCTTGTTGTCCAACGTGCAAACGATCTCAGTCAAGAGGTCGCCATTCTGTTCTTTGATATAGAATTGCACTAGCTTTTTGAGCACGACTGGTGGCAATGACACAATGTTTCCGCTCAAGATGAACGACTCTAGGCTCTGGAAGTATACCGCGTCGTCATCAACAATATCATACAACTGTTCAAGGAGTTCGACGTCGTTGATATACGCAATTATGTTCAAGCACAACGAAATGTACGACTTCTTGTCTGTTTCGCTGAATAAATGAGGCAATGATTCTTTCATGATTTTGACAAGGTATGGCTGGATCAACTCACCTCTTTGTTTCTTATCCCTGGGCAATCCAACAATTGTCAACTTCCCAGAGTTGCTCGAGTTGTAGTAGTTGTCTGCTATCGACAATGCATCCGCGTATGCTTCTTCTGATAACTTGTTAACTAGAATATCTGCCCAACCCAACAGCTGGCCAATAAATAAGCTTGCAGTTGAGTTGCTGCATAGGATTCTTCTTTTCGATGCGTTGATATTCTGGAAAGCGGGATCTATCGAATCCTTTGCTATTGCTGTCAAGTTCTCGTCGGCATAGTAAAACGTAATCATTTCGTGATTATCAGTAAACACACACAAGACATCGGACTGAACCCATTTCACTGACTTGATCCCATGGTCACTCACCCATCGACACGTTACTTTTAATGGCAACTTTGAAATAACCTTGTCTTTGTCCTTGGCATCATTAATTAACTTCACCACTCTGTTGGAGAAAACCTGATTCTCTAGTTCTAGTATAGTCAACACGTTATTCCACACATAGCACAACTTGGCGTTTGTTGTCATCCCTTCGATTGTCTGCATTGATGGGAACCAACTTAGACACGTATCCAACGACTCTCCTGTAACTCGTTTCGATTTGCCAATCTTAAAATGCTGCTTCACAAAAGGGATACTCGGGTCGTTCAAGGAAATAGTAGACACGATAATTAACAACTCCGACGTCATCACCGCCACGATCCCCATCTTGTCTGTGATCTCAACGGACGAGCCCAAGGGCAACATTTCACAATTTAGGATCTTGAACTTTTCATCTTTTAGGTTTGCGTCATTCCGTCCCAACAACTTGCTAGTGACATACATCAAGTTCATGAACTTCTTGATGCCATTATGGAAAAACATCAACCCCGAGTCATCAGTCGACACGATCTGGTGGTTAGAATCCCCAATGAACGAAACAAACGTGATCTTTGTATTGATAATATGTCCCTGTGCATTCTGCACAAACCGCGACTTCAAACTGATCGGGTAGATAGTGTACATCGGTAGTATCTCCTGCTCTTCATTACTGCTCTTCAAGCTCCATATCTTAATTGACCCGTCTTCAAATCCAGCACACAAGTGTGAACAGTCCCCAGAGAACGCCACGCACGTGATCAACGACAACTCGTGTGGTTCCACGCTCAACACAAACTCGACCTCCTGACGGTAATTAAACACAATGATCCGAGCTCCCGTCGTGACAATGGCAATGTATATCGAGTTTGACTTGAAGAACTGGAAGTTGCCGTGGTGCGTGATGAACTCTCCTGATTTGATCACCTTCGTGAGCTCATTCATCTCATTCCACTTGAATATATCTCGCAACATCGACTCCCCTCCTGTGACTCCTTCATTGCTGTCCACGTTGACAGTCCTCGTCTTGGTCTCCGCGGACGAGTACATCCGTAACGAAATCCCTGTTTTGGTGCGCGAGCGGTCATCGAACTTGGTTTTCCGTAGTGGCGAAATCGTGCTTGATGAAGTGCTCGATAGTAAGCTCGTCGATGACGGCGAGGAAGTGAGACTCATGTGGATGTGTGTGTTGGTGGTGGTGGTGGTGTTATAGTATGCCTTGGGTCGAGCGGTGGTTGAAACTTTCGTGATAACGCAGTACGACATCGATCAGAGGTTTTTCTTCTGAAACTGGTTTCGCGGTTCGCCCCACAACTCGGTGGAAGCTCATGCCCGTTTGATAGTTTGGTTGCGCGAGACATGCATTTTACTCCTATACGCCTATGAATCTATGGTCGAATCCAATTGGTGTCAAAAGCATTGAGCCTTCGAACCTTGGTACGTCTTTCCATCTCTGGGTGATCTGGAACAGGGGCATTTTTCATCGTATCAAAGAGGTCAAAATTTGCGCCTTGGGAGAACAGTTGGAATAGGGTCTGCATGGTGGCATCTGTCAAATTGTTGCCAGCTAGGTAAACTCTTTTAATGTTTTCGCCAAATAGGCTACTCCCACACCAGCGGTTTTCATAGAAAAACCTCGCTGCTGAATTGTACCTCAAGTCCACCTCTTCAAGATTCGGAAAATCTCGGAAATCATCAGCAAACCATGAAACCCAGTTCTCGTACAAGTGCAATTTCTTCAACGAATGCGGAAAGTATTTTGGTTCGATACAACTAATGTTGTTTTTGTTGAGGTTTAAACTTCTCAAGAACCTGCAATTCGATAAGTTGACTTCTCGGAGAGTTTTGAGGCAATTCTTACCTAAGTCAAGGTGCTGCAATCCATTAGGGAACGAAGACACCTTGTCATGTGACCCTAAGAAGTTACAGGAGCAGTCTAGGCGCTTTAAACCAACAGGGAGGTTGTTTATCGACGCGATTCTATTCATGCTAAGATTAAGCACCTCTAGGTTGGCAGGAAATCTCAATGATATACGCGAAATATGACAATAGGAGATATCCAACTCTCGAACGCTATCCGGAATAATGAAACTACCACTGTCCAACACGTTCGAAGGATTCTTAGATAGGTTCAAGGAAACAAGGTTAGGAGCCTTAATGTGGACCTTTTCTAAACCACAAAGACTCAATTCTAACTTCCTTAGTGACAACGGGAGGATGGCCAGGAGGTCTGCGTCCACTTTGGCGGATGTAATCGTAAGCTCGTCAAGATTCACCAAGTTGCGCAAGTCATCCAAAACGAATGTTCGTGGCGGCAATGATAGCTTGGTTAAAGTCGATGGTAAGCTGCCCAGAATATGAGCACCTAAGGGGTGGTCAACACATAGCACCCTAAGATTGGGAAATGGGTTTATGTTAAGATCAAGTAGTATCTCCTTGTCCAGAGTCTCTTCCACATGCAATTCTGTGACCGACTCCGGTATTTTCATCGGGGCCCGTCTCTCCCACAGACTTTGGAGGGTAGTCATATCACTGCCTTTTTCAGCAGAGGTGACCAATTTGGTAGTAAGCCTCATACGCTTCACGGTAGCAGGGAAGTTTAAACTGCTGACAAAACTCTGCTCGTAGATATGGGTTTTCCCATTTAAGTTCCATTCCACAATTTCGGGACACATAGCTGCTAGATCAGCAGCAACCACGGCCGGATACCTCATAGTTAAACACCTGACACTAGGCGGAAACTTGCAGACGTGGTTTATTGGTCTCGTTGTGCTTTTCTCAACTAGGTCCACATTTCTAAGACTGCTCAAATGCGAGATGTTGAGAACGGATTCTGGGTTTGTAACGATCACAACTTTCATGCTAAGTGCCTCCAAGCTTTCTGGGAGTAACAATTTTGTCGTCCCTGGATCAGGATGTTCTAAAACGCACGTCAATTTCTCCAATTGTCTCGGAAGAATACTCAAATCACTGTAAGTCAACTCTTGATTCAAGGATAGCTGTGCCAATTTAGCGAATCTGTTTTTGTCAAAGTTCTCAATAGGAACAGTCGCCCTGCCTCGTAAAGATAACGACCTCATCTCCATGGCTACCAGTCTCTTTAGGAGATAGGTGGCCCCAATATTATAATCCGCAACTATCGAATCCACACGGAATGGTGCTTCGTCAAACTTGTATGAAATATAGCGAGGGGGGTGAATTCCGCTGAGACGGTCTCAGCAAATGGACCTCGACTTTAGCACCCTTGAAGCATTGGGGATACTTGCGAGCCATTTCAAACGCGTCCTTTGCGTTCTCAAACCTTATTTTCTTGAGCGTAATGCTTGGATTTGCCTTGTGGAACCGGATCAACGCATCAATATATGAGAACAAAGCAGGGTCTTCGTCGACTTGAGGCGTTGTTCGGACTTCGTCTTCTTCAGTGTCTTCAACGACGACTGATGAGGCTAGTGCCTGTTTGGCTATCCTTCCAAAAACTGGATCATCAACAAGTTTTCCCAAGTCGTTGTTTGGGATTTAGCTGATGATGAGCTCGATGATCTCCTCTGGAGCATTGCTGAATTGTTGCATTTGAGTGGGGAGCTTGAAGCAGAGCAGTTATGAAGATACTCGACGGGCACAAGAACCATCAAGTGGACAACAGGGCGCTCAAAAATTTAGGCGCGTGGTCGTGTACGAGCGGACGAGGTTTTTGGTGCTGCAAAAGCAAAAACCGCCGAATTCTCAAGGTCAGGCTCAAGGACTTGAGCAACATGATCGAACATGATTGCATCGATTCACCCAGTGCCAGATGTTATATACAAGTTTATCGATCGAAATAGTAGACACGATTGTACCAAAAAGGTAGCACGCAGAAATCGTAGAACTATACAGAGGAGTAAAACAAAAGCAAAAACGCCAGTGTGACGGTGCTAAGACCTGCCCTGGGAGTATCAAAAATACAGGACTCGTCAAACACTCAAGAACGAATCAAACTAGCACTTTATCTTTTGCATCTTCCTGGGTCTCGTCTCCAAGCCCGTTGGGAAAGTAGCAGCCAGAAGATCCCTCTCTACCAGTAAGTGCTCAAAGTTTCTCTTCAGCGACAAGTCATACTGCAAAGCCTGAACATCGCAAACAGACAACTTACAGCCAACAACTTGAACTACTTTGATCTTGGAGGCAAAAACTATGCCGAAAACTCCCATACCATGAGCGAAGTAGCCATTTAGAGAGTTGTGGCTTAAATTAACCTCCTCGAGCCTCTGGAAATGAGCAAAGATTCCCATGAGGTATGAGATGCCACAACTCGATAAGTTTAACGTCACCAAAGACCTCGGCAAGCAACTCAAATTCAACCTGTCCATGGACGTTTGCCACAAAATCAAGTTTGTTAACTGTGTACACTGTGATAAGTTCAGCTTTTCAATAAATGAGAAAGTGAAATCCGTGTTGGCGGACAACCTGAGCCACTTCAATGCTTTCGGAAAAATAGGTACTCTGTCACGTTTCCCCAACTGGTTGCCATGACAATTCAAAACCTCCAAACTATCAGGAAGATTAGGAATGTATGCCAAACGATTATTGCTCAAGTCCAATTTCTGTAAGCTATCTGGAAGCAGTACATCCATGGTGTGCATCGTATTCGAGCTAAGGTTCAACTCTTGAACACTAGCAGGTATCTCAAACCTGTCATTGTTTATGTTTGCGAGTTCATTGCGTGATAGATCCAAATACTTAAGACTGGCGGCTTCTATATGGATAGTTCTGAAGACACACTCCCGGGAAACTAGTTTTCTTAAAGAATCTGGCAACTTGCATTTAAAATGAAAGGTCTTGTTTATGCCGCACAACATGAGCTCGGTAAGGTTGTCCAAAAACTGCAACTTCTTGAAGTCTATGCAACGCACTGGTTCTGTCCAATAGGTCCAATACCGATGGCCCGCTATTTCCAACCTGGTTAAACTTTTTGGAATCACCCCCAATGTTATTAAATTCGCTTGGCTTCTCACCACTAGATACTCAAGCTGAGGCAACTTGTTAAGATGGAAGTCAAGGACAATAGCTCTACGAGTATCAACACTTCCATGTATCTCTAACCCTTTCAATCCATCTGGCATTCGGACTCTGGTCCTTATAGTCGGGTTTGCCTTGAGGAACTTGAGCGTGGCATCCTCTTTGACATAGCTTATGAAACTATGAGGAATGCACAAGTACCTCACACTGTTGGGTATGCTTAACTCCTGTCTGTAGTCCTGCGTGTCCCTGTCATAGACTTCTTCTATCTTAAGTTCAATTAACCGGGTACATGTTGAAGCTAACTCCCCATCTATCATACGAGCCCACCAAACAGCCAACTTTCTCAAGTTTCTAGGGACTTGCCACGAACCAAGCAAACCTCTTTGTCTCCATGAAAGTCGATCATACGGCAAAACCTGTAGGTGTTTAAGATTAGCCAAGTGTGAAATATCAAAGTTGCAGCGCATATTCTCATCGGCCCCTTCTATATCAATGTTTAACTCCTCTAGACTTTCTGGCAAGTCCAATTTCATTTCCCGTGCAACAGTACGCTTCATAAGGCAAACAAACTTTTTCAAGTATTTCGGTAGTAGACGAAAATCCTCTGCGTCTAATGGTGCCGCAATCTCTAGCGATGACAATCGGGAGAAGAACACGCTTGAAATGCTTTTGAGATCACTTGCCTTTTTCCCCAGCACTGAAAGTGCCCTGACATTCCTCGTCAAGAGAAGACACAAGTAGTCATCAAAATCAAACCCATACGGCGTCTCGACCGAATGCACACGGAATGGCGCCTTTAAGTACTCATGGGCAAAAGCGCTCGAAGCTGGTGTCCTGAAATGTTCACGCCTAAAGCGAAGCTTCGTGCTAACGTTGGCGAGGGCCGAGGGGCAGGTACGTGCTAGTACAATGGCATCAAAGGGGTTCTCAAAAATAATTCTCTTGGGAGCTATGTCGGGATCTGATTGAAGAAGTTTCACATATTGCGAACTATTGCTCACGAATTTTGTATCCTCGTCATATAAGGGATATCTGGAGTCCGGCACCTTTGGAAAATTGATGACGACCGTTGAGTACACCGCTCGTTTAGCAAAACTTCCCAAGATGGGAACGCTGAAAAGCTTCTTAAGAACATCGTTCGGCACTTGGCTTAGGATTATATCTATGACCTCATCGGGCAAGTCGTGAAAGTGTGCCATTTTGGGTATTGTTGTAGGCAGCAGTCCTGGAAAAGTGTTGTGATTGGGGGGGGTTGTAAAGTTGAAAACGAGGTTATTCAGTTTCTGTGCTTGACGCGCCAAAACGAAAAAAGCGAGGGAAATGGGACGTGTCATCGTGCGCAAGTACTCAACTGTAATAGCTCAATCTTGTATTACAGTATAGCGTCATTATCCACTTGTTGGAGAGCTGGAGAAGTCCGTCAAAAGTCAAATACTAATATACTTCGTTGATACTTGTAGTTTGATGTAGCTCTGTTTTTGGTGTTGCCATCTTAAAAGAGTTTCGGTCAGTTTTGGCAACAAAATTGAAGTAAAATTTATATCAAGATGGTGAGGACACGGCGCTACCAAATGATAGTTTGAAGTAATGACTCCCCAACACCACCAAACTTCCCCATGAGACACAAATAGAGTCCAAAAATGCTCTAGTATTACTGCATTATGCAGTAGAATGATTTTGAAGTGTGTTGATAGCAATGGTGGTACTTTGGGAGGGTTCCAAAAATCGAGTGTTTCAAAACCAGATCAACGACAGGGTTCAAAAAATTCATAAGGGTATTTCAAGTAGTTGAGCATTGAGGTTAGAGGGATGACAATCTAATGGCTAGGTTGAATTGTCAATGAAAATTCATTTCGATTGCCAAATACAAGAAAATGCATTTAAGTCACGTGACATCAAGCATAACTTCTCTATTACTATTTATATCAGGAGTAAAGCAACATTTGAGTACTGGTCATCGTTAGTTGGCGTCAAGAGCAACGGAGACTGGTCGTTTGGTCTTGGATTTGCTCTTTGACGGGCACTAGTTTTGTTCTCTTTGAACAAGAATGAAAAGATGTTGCTAAGATTGGCCCTTGGTGTTAGCTACGAATATCACGGATGTTGGGAACTCCTGGTGAATTTATATCTTTCTAGGTGTTGCCAATAGTGGTGATTACGTAAGCATCACTCACATCCCATTTCTCTTTTTTACGTGATTACCAATGACGAGATGCTTATCGGTTCTTCAGACACACACCTTAGCGAAGCGGTAGGATAGACAACGTGCTTGGCTAGGGGGATGACACGGTGATATAAGCAGGAATTGCTCCATTGGTGTCGACTGTGGTCTGGTCCCCGCGAGATGCAACGACTGGCCGTGGGACTGACGCGCTGAACGAAAAAGCAACCGAAAAATTTCAAGATCAACAAAGCAGCACCAATAGTCAACCCAACAGTAACACTCCACCCCCGCTGCCATGAATCTATCGCTTCAAGACCCATTCTCAGTAGCCAAAGAGTTCCCAGAAACACTAACAAACTCACTAAACTACGGCCACTCAGTGTGCATTCAGTTTAACCACAAGGGTGACTACCTAGCCTCGGGGTTATCAGATGGATCCATAGCCATTTACGACATGGTGTCCAGTGGGGTTATTGCGCATCTCAAAGAAGATAGCCATATACGACCAATAACCTCGATAAGCTGGTCGAAGTGTGGTCAGTATATCTTGACGAGTTCCCAGGATTGGTGGGTTAAACTATGGGACTTGAAGTATGCAAATGGAAGAGCAGAAGATGGCAGTGTACGAAGCCCAGTTATTAGACAGATTAAATTCGATGGACCGATATGGCTGGCGAACATGCATCCAAAGAACCCGTTTATCTTTACGGCGTCTTTGTTTGAAGACTCACCCGTGTATGTTGACTTGAGCGAGGAGACCGGACAGCCAAAAGTTATCACGCTAGAAACCATCCCACTAGAAGAGAACAACCAGGAAGTGATAGACGACGAGGACGAAGAGAATGGACGGAAAAGTGTCAAGAGAAGAAAGAAAGACGACAAGCACATGACTTTGGTTTCCATATTTACACACGAGGGGAACTACATATTCTCGGGGACCAGCAAAGGATGGTTGAATATATTCGATGTCAACGATGATTGCAAACAGGTACAGTCCATTAAATTGTCCAATTCCAATATCAAGAACCTAATGATTTCATCAAATGGTCGCAAGTTGGCCATTAACGCGTCCGACAGAATCATACGACAGATCAACTTGCCTCCAGATTTGGTCAACATAGAAGATATCAGCGAGCTAGAGTTTGAAATAGAGCACAAGTACCAGGACGTTGTCAATAGGTTACAGTGGAACTCAGTTACGTTTAACCATAATGGAGACTTCTTAGTTGCTTCGACGCACGGGCAATCGTCGCATGATTTGTACATATGGGAAACTTCCATGGGATCGTTAGTCAAGATTCTAGAGGGGTCTAACGAAGAGTTGATTGATGTCAAGTGGGACTATGCACGCTGCACAATCGGATCCATTGGGTTAGACAGTGGCATCGTCTATCTTTGGTCCGTGCCGTTCCCGCAGAAATGGAGCGCTTTGGCGCCGGATTTTGTTGAGGTTGAAGAGAACATTGACTATGTTGAGAAGGAGGACGAGTTTGATATCATTGACGAAGACGAGTTGCACAAGAAACGGTTGGAAGAAGAGGATTTCTTAGTTGACGTAATAACGAAAGAGGTCACGGACGCCAGGGGGTTTGACACGACTCAAGAATCCTTCATCATACCCATCAACTATGAAAAGAACTTAGACGAGTAAGCACTCGTGGTGGCGGTAGTGGGTGATGGCTGCAGGTGATGGGGGGGGGGGGGGGGGACTGCGCGTTTAGTCTGCTATGGTTGCCTCGGGTATAATTCCCAATTAAGGGGGTGGGAGCGCATAATCTATAGGAGGCGACATGCTGCTCTTCTCGAGGGCCCCAATCTTTGGTACGTAGATAATGAACGGCCTGAAATATGCCCTAACTTAATGTCTAATGTATGTTCCATTGTGGCCAGACAATATTTGTGATTGATATCTCCGTATACCCCCATAGTTTTTTAGATGACTAGTTGTTGGGGGGCGTGTCCTTTGTGACAAACAGAATCCATTTTTTCTTTTTGAGTTTTGTGACTTTCTCCCACAGAATTTCACTACAGTATTTTTTTTCTAATTGTTAAGCATTTTAGTGTTTAATTAAAAGAACAAGCAATCTTGCTGCTCATTAGTTTTTTTTTAAGCGACACATGTAGTTTCTGTTTTTTTTTTTTCCCTCTTCTCACGTGACACAGCATTGCCTTCACTCCTTGCTTGCTTGTTTGACATGACCGTTGCTGTCCACACACCACACGGCACCAGATCGTGTTGCTTCTCGTAGATTGTACATTTGCTTCGCTTTGTTTTTGTTTGGGGCCAGAGTGCACGACGGCAGGGAAAAAAAAAACAAAAAACAAAACAGAAAATTTCTCAACCAGCGACAACAGCCAAAAAAATTTTCAGACAACCAAAACCAAAAGACAACAGAAGAAAAAAAAAACATAAACAAAAACAAATCGAAACAGCAACAACAACTTTTCTCTTTCTTACAACCAAAAGGCAACACGCTTCCATACTCTACACACACACACACACCCCAGTGATTAGCCACTGAAGAACGCCCTGCTGCCACCCCCAACCAACCCTTTACCCAGATCCCTAGGTCAAGCATACACACACACCCTTTGCATCACCCCATAGTCCACCACCCTTGCATCACGCCCAATTCCGTTCACAAGGGCCACTCTTCCTCTTTTTTTTTTGCTTTGAAGTACAACATCAAGAACCCAAACAAACAAAGACAATCAGCAAAGGAAAAAAAATTACTCAACCTTTTCCCCTATAATCAACATTCGTCAGCTCCATTCTTTCTTAGTTCAGTTAGTTTCAATTCTTTTCTAAGCGGGAACCCCTAGCCATGTCATCCGCATCCTCATTCACAACCCCTAGAAAGAGAACCCTCCCGGGCCACCAACTAGACGAAAGTGGCCTCCCTTCCTTTGATGACCATCTGGAGATGATCAGTGCAGTGATATCAACCTTGCAATCTCCTGAGGAAAGAACCAATGTCGCAATCATGTACGCCAACGACAAGAACGAGGAATCGGAAGTCCAGGCGTACGCGAAAATTGCCGGCAGAGACTGGACTTTTTACGTCAAGTCGTTGGCCGTCTCCATTGGCAGAAACACCGACGTGTCGTCGTCGTCGTCGCAATCCGTGAACAACCCCCCTCCCGGCAACAATGGAGGTCCTTTGATAGATATAGACTTGGGACCAGCTAAGGTTGTGAGCAGACAGCACGCAGCCATCACTTATAACCTAGATATGAGATGCTGGGAATTGAAGGTCAACGGCAGAAATGGTGCCAGAATAGACGGCTCCAAGGTGACGGTAGGCTCGCCAGAGATTAATGCTTTGCACTCGGGAGCCATTTTGGATATTGGTGGTACCCAGATGATGTTCATTTTGCCCGACTCCCCTGCTGCAATCGCGCCTAAAATGTTGGACAAATGTCTTTTGAAGTACAAAGAACAGATGGAGCAGTCCAAGCGTCCCGCTGGCATGACCGACAGCAGAGCTTTCCAAATATTTGGCAATGCATTAACGCATTCTCCATCGTCGATTTCCGCCAACTCGCTTCAATCCAACTTGGACCAGGATTTGTCGAAGGAGGACGCTAAGGATATCAAACCACCGTACTCATACGCTACCATGATCACCCAGGCCATCTTGTCCAACCCTCAAGGTGTTATGTCGTTGTCAGAGATCTACAACTGGATTGCTTCTCACTATGCATACTACAAGTACTCCAAAACCGGCTGGCAGAATTCGATCCGTCACAACTTGTCGCTAAACAAGGCTTTTGAAAAAGTCCCAAGAAGACCTAACGAGCCTGGTAAAGGTATGAAATGGCAAATCAGTGACTCCTACAAGGAAGACTTCTTGAACAAGATTTCCGATGGCACCATTCTGAAGACCAGAAGAGGGTCGTCGGTCTCAAGACAATTGAGCTTGCATTTGGCAACACACAAGCAATTGCCTGAATCGCAGAAGTACTACCAAGACCAGCAAATGCCTAAAATTGCTTCTGCTCCAATGCAAATGCCACCACATGGTCAACTGCTGTCCCAGCAGCTAAAACAAGAACACCACCAGCCACCATCTCAAGCCCATTTCCCACAACAACAGACTCATCAAAACTACCCCATTCCTTCAAATCCGATGCAGTCAAACCCATTAGGGTCCATCCCGCAGACAAACGTATATAACAATATGCAAAGCGTGGGCCGTCCTTATACTTCCTACCAACCTCAGCCAATGGTGTACCAACAAATACCACAGCAACGTGCGCCACACCCTAATTCGCAGCAAGGCTATCCTGTGAATGGCCTCAAGGCAGAACCAATTTCGCCAGTAAGAAAGACCTCTAATGAAGGTAATGGTGAAACTGAAGGTGACGGAACTCCAAGATTGCCCAAGCTTTCTGTCAATGCCAGTGGAGACCCTCATTCAAGGAACGCTTCCTACACCACTACCCAACTACAAGAGATGTCGCAGTACAATAGCTCAGCAAACGACAGCACATCGACCGCTCCTACTACTACAAACGTCACTAACGGCGATATCGGATTGAATTTTGCCAGTCCTAAAAAGATAACGGCATTGGAAGCATACACCCCAGAACGAGGCTCAACTAAAGGCGGACACAATGCAGTCACAGGAAATGCCAACGGGAACAACGGCGCCAACAATGGTAAACTCGCTGGCAACGGTGGCGGCCCAAACCCAAACCAAACATCGCCTGCGTTCTGGAACTTTGTTCAGTTTAGTACCCCGAATGGCCAGCAATCTCCAAGCCGCAAGAGCAGTGAAGATGTCGGCAACACAAGTCCTACGTTGAATAGAAAATTGAAACATGAAAGAAACAGCAACAACAGCAACGATGAGAGTAACAACAATAACAACAAGAGTACGTCGCCATTCAAGAAGGATCAACGAACTGGAATGGTGTAGTATTATTTAGTATTTAAGAAGGTTTATATCTTTTTTTTATTTCTTAATTTGTGGAGTTTGTTCGTTTTCTTTTTTTTTTCACTATGTGTCTTGTAATGTATACAATATAGTATTGTAAAGCTATCCTATACTTACAAAAGACCGGTTTCTCAAGTCGACCAACTTCTTCTCGATATCATTGACGTTCTTGTTGAGTGTTTTTGCAACGTCTTGCTTGGCAGTCCGCGACAACTCATGAAACTTCTCCAACAAATCACCATCAATGACGTTCTTCACTGGATTGTAGTAACTTCTAAACTTCAAATGATCCTTGCCTAGTTCGTTACCCCCGACCTTCCGCATCTCCAATTGCAAGTTAATCAACAACTCGACTTCGCTCTTCGAGACCAACGGCGTCAACGCGCCCAATGTCCCGAATATCCCACAGTACAAGACGCTGTTTTTGTCCTCGTCGTTGGTGAATTGGAAACTCGTGATTGTTTCACCAAGGTAGATGTCAGCCATGTTGGTTAGCTTGAAAGGACAGCTGTTGAGCACAGACTCGGAGCTTTTCAAAATCGTCCAGTCCTCGTCGATCTGTCTGCTGATGTGTTCGTCGAGTCGTGACACGGAGACGTTGCCGAATTTGTCGCTGGTTAGAATCGTGTCTGTGTCTAGTTCAAATATGGAGACAACTTGACGTTTGACTATGTCGTCTGCGATAGCGATGAACTGGTTTTCGGAAACGTCGTATTTGGCAAACACAATGGATGAAGAATGGGAGTCGGAGATGATGATTCGGTTGGACTGTGGGAGGATCTTGATTATGTTAGCAAGGAAGTTTATCACGGTTGTGGATTTTTTCAATAGCTGTTTCTGTCCTAGTTCGTACAACCGGATAACGTTTTTGCTTGCCACTAGCAACTTGTTCTGGAAACTGGTTGCAACCTGTGGGATTTCTTCGACTTCCGTCTTGTGGATAAACTGGAGTGTTTTGTTCTTGCTTTCTTTGAAGGTGAACAAGTATGATTTGCCGTGTGAGTTGGGCAAGAACGTCTGGTCTGTAGTTACTCCAACTATCAAATATGTTGAGTTCTTATCAAAAGTGACAACCGTCGCTGAGACTATGCTCTCATTGCTCTTAAACTCAATCGTCTGTAGAACCATCTCAAGATCTTTAGTGGAAAGCACTTGCACACAACTACTCCATGAGTTGGCCTTTCTTTCGTATCCAAAGGCTTCATAGTATTCTTCGTCAACAGTGTCCTTGACATCTCCATTGATGCTGCTTTTATATGGTCCCTTCGTGTTGTACTCAGTTTCAGTAACAAACAAGCGGTCGTCATGAGTTAACAATTTCCTTGGAGTATACCTCAACTTGGTCTTCGTGATTGCGAAATCCTGCAGGAGATCGAACGAGCCTTCGTCTTCTTCGTCGCCTATCGAGAATATAACCAAATCGTTACCCGAGATACCCACGATAGCCTCGCCTCCAATGTCCTCACTGACAAAAGAGCAACCATCGGTTACTGAAACATCCAACAATGGCGTCGTCTTAAACTCGTTCTTGTAGAAATAGCTAACCCAAGGCTTGGAAGAAATGGCCAAGATACCACTGACTCCATTTGGTAGCTTGACAATGTTCAAGTTAACCGGTTTGGAGCCTAAATATTTGCTCCTGCTATCAAATAGCTTGCCGTTGACAGGATCAATTTTGATTCTGGCATATACACCATTGTTCATTCCAATATGCACCATCAAATCTTTGTCGTGCTTTGCCATCTTCAAACTTGAACAATTAGACGACAACGCTTGAATGGATTGGACTTCAAGACAGTTTTGTTGTTTCAAAGAAACAACTTGGATAGTTTCGTCAGAGCATCCAATAATAGCAAATGGGCTCCGAGTGAGAGGGTTTTCACTCTGCTCAACTGCCATGGATGTAACTGCAGTTGAAAGCTCTAGTCTTTCTTGGTATTCAACCAACTGGTCATCCAAGGGGTCAACCTCAAAGTAGACCATTTCTAGGTTAGACAAGGCAATCAACACTTGTTGGTTGCTTGTAGCTGCATGAGTGATTGTTATACCTGCTGGTGGGAGCCAATCAGTGGTTTTCTTTTCCCCCTTGACCTGTCGCACATGCTTGATCCCATTTGTATAAATCTGTACGACTGAGTGTTTGCCAACTTGTTGAACAGCAACTGTGGGTTGGTCCAACACAAATTCCGAGTCCTCGACATCTTCAACAACTTCACCGATTGACAACACGACAGTTTTGGAAGACAAGGACGATGAAATAACCAAGTACTCGTCGTTAGCTGCGTCAGATGATAGCTTGGTGGTGAATATATCAGTTGGGATAACCGGCAATGGTGACTCAACCATTGTCGTGGTTGGTATCCCATGGGTGACTGTTTTCAAATACGAATGGGACGATAGTGTCACCAACTTGGAGTCTATAGATTTCGAATCTAGTATTGGGCTTAAAGTTTCTAGCGTATCAATCAACGCTAAATTCGACAAGTCCTTGAGATCAAAGGCAGTGGGTTTCACTGGTTTGATCACACTCTTGAGGTCTTGATAGTCCGAAGACTTTATGACCAAGTCCTTCTCTGTCAAGTCATCGCCTAGCTTTTCAAACTGGTACAACATGCGGTTGTTGTTGAGCACATTGGCAAACAACAACCCACTTTTGAAGATATTCAAGCTGAGACATGGAAGGATTGTGTCAAAATAAGTTATCGTGATATCTTTTATGCTATCTCTATCGGAATCGTAATCAATAACCAACTTAAACAAATCACCCAAAGTGTTCTGCAACAAGATGAAAAACTTCTGCTTCTTTAGAATGTGGGTAACATGGTTGACGATTATTGAATCCTGATTGCCCTTTCTTCTTGGCAACGGGAGATATATCCTCTGCAACGAGTCTATTCTTTCGTAAAGTAACCAATTTGTCCCACATACCAACATCCCACCGATATGGCCAGGCAAGGCGATCAAATGGCTGGCGTCAGAAGGAAGCTTCTCAGCGACAGTGGGTCTTTTCTTGACGATATGGTTCAATCCTCTATCCAATTCGTAGTAGTTTAGTACAACTTCTTTGTCTGGGTTGATTTCAAGGGCCCCAAAGAGCGGGTTGCCGTGATCTGTGTTTAACGGCACAATATCTAACGTGAGCAATCCTTTTATGCTCGACTCCAAGGGGGAACTCAACTCTTTTGATTCGATTTTATAAATGAGCTTGTTTCTTTCCATGGCTGATACTAGTACGCATCTGTTTTCGGGATCCACCGCTAGGTATTCTCCCACGTACGTCTTGCTCCATCCGTTCTTGGTCATTGGTTCTTGCACCTTCGACACAAACTTCTCATCTTTGGTCGAGTATTCCAAGATTGATAAATTTCCTGAATCACTGGACACCACTAGGGAATCATGTCCCTCTTCAATGGTTATCTTTTCAACTTTGTTAACTGTCCCAAGCAAGTTCTGCGATGCCTTGAGTTGTAGCTTGCCGCTTTCCGGGTGGATCTCGAAGAGCTGCAATGTGGAAGGAGATACGAGGATGAGCTGTTGTGACTTCTTTTTGCCCTCGAGGGTGTTGTAGAATTGACCCACAATAGATTGCGTATAATATGACCCTGGTTTCAACGTTAGGTTGTACAAGTATAAGGCATCATCGTTAATCAACATGGCGGATGGGTGGGTGGGTTGGCTGTCTCCGGTGGTTGTAAATCCAGACAAAACTCTCCAGCCCATTTTTTTCTTTTCCTGTCCTTGCGACGCTGCGTCGAAGCACTCATCGCGGCGGACGGACTACCAGAGACTTCAAAGGAATTCAGAAATTCATACTCGTACGCTTTGTATTTAACATTAACAAGAAAGGTCAACTCAAAATCTATTTAGATTCTACGTGTTCGACACTAGACTTAACAACCTCTAACTCACCATCGTCAACAACGCCACCCATGTCATCGTCTTCAAGAGCAGTGTGGTCGGAAATCATGAAGAAGATAAGTGGAACGGCAATCAACAAGGAACCTTGCACCAAGGCCCAAGAAGAAGCAAACATGTCCATGTATGGCTTGTGGACAGCGTCCAATCTCCATGCAATAGCGGCACCCGCGGATTGAATACCTTTGTAGAAACCAGCGTAAAGGGAGGTCTTCTTTGGGTTGTTGGACATGGCACCCAAGACCCAGATGGTGAAGGTCTGGAAGATAGCATCGTAGACACCGTAGAAGATGTAAAGGAACATTGGACCAATGTAAGCACCGTCCTTGTAGTCCAATGGGGCGAGTGTTGGTGGGTCGGATTCGACTTCTTCACGAGTGAAACCCAATTGGAACTTCAAACCACCACCCCAGATGGCCAAACCGGTGATGAACAAAATAGCCCAACCAATCTTGGCTCTAGTGGAACGTCTGAACTTCTTGAAATCTAAGACGTAACCCAAGACAATGGCACCAAGCATCTGGGCCAACCAGTACAACAAGGAGTTCAAGGATCTGGTTCTCAAGTTGAAACGACCGTAGTTGACGTTGTTGAATTGGTAGGTGTAGAACCAGTTGGAGGCAAAGAACATTGGGAACATGAGCAAGATCTTTGGTTCTTTAATCAAGGTTCTCCAGAGACCAATCAATTCGTCCTTCCAGTTTGGATGTTTTGCAGCCATGACTCTGGTACCGTCAGCTTTCCAGACCTTGGAAATTGGCAACATGAAGAAGGCAACAACGGAACCAAAGACCATCAAGACGATGAAGGCAATGAAAGTACCGTCGTTAGCAGCAGAACCTTTGTTTTCAATGTTGTCGGCCAATGGGATAATAGAACCAATGACAGCACCCAAGTTGAAGATGACCCAGAAGATCATGATGGCTCTACCTTTGGTTTCTTCGGTTGGGTAAGACATGATGATAGTACCTTGAGCAGCCCACAAGACGGCGGCACACACACCCAAGAAAGCACCGGCAAAGATGACAAAACCTTTGTTTTCATTGTGGTTGAATGACAACAAGGACCCAGAGTAGATGGCATACCCGATACCACCAAACATCAAGGAAGCTCTGACACCAATGGTGTTACAGATCGTACCAGCAAAGAACCCAATCGTGGAGAAAGTGATGTACAAAGACATGTTGGCGGTATCAGCCACCCCTTTGTCGCTGATAGATGCACCGATACCAGACAAGGCGTTGAACATACCAGGCGTCAAGAACACCACGAACGAAAGCAAAACAATCTGGGTCATGGCGCTCGAGAAGCGGAATTGCGCGCCAAGGAAGTTGACAGGCTTGTCGTACCATTTCCCACTGGCGGCCATTTCTTCAGCCGTGTGGTGTTTCAACTCCAAGTGCTCACCATTGTGAAGCCCATTACCAGCGGCTTCCAAGTCCTTGTTGCTAAAGCTGGAGTTTGAGTTGGAAGTGATCTCAGCAGTATTCTTTTCCATTATGTATGTGGAGTAGTAGTTTAATTATCCTAGGATGATGAAGGAAATAAAATTATTGCAAAATAAAAAGGATCTAGAAAAAATTGGGGTGGGAAAGCAAGGAGATGTTTAGGGTATTTTATAGTGGGCCAGAAAAGGCACCTCGACAAAGTTGGATTCTTTGGAAAACGTAGTTGATCTGGGATCTGATACACTTGCGGTTCTAATTTAGATAAGGGTAGCTATTGTGTCCACCCCACTCTTGCTAGATTTTTCTTAATGCTGGGGCATAAAAGATAGTGTGATGGGTAGCAGACAGTGGTTGTGCAAATGGAAGTGGAAATGGAACAAGGTGCCAGTTTCTGCAAAAAACGAGAAGCAGAGGGAAACAGGCTACACTAAATACAATAAGCGGTTCCTGCAATTTCTTTGCTTTCCTTTTGGGTGGTATTATTTTTGCGGCAGTTACATACTTTCCCAGCCCAGCCTGAAGTCGACACTAAAATTTTTTTTTTTTCTTTTATTTTTGTCCAGGCTTTTACAAACAGGCGGAAAGCTTGTTTGTGTTGTGTGGGAAGGCATTGTTGCTGTTGCCGTCGCCGTCGCCTTCGTTGTTGTTGGTTGGGTTAGGTTGTGGGTTTGTTATTCTGTGCCTCGAACTGAATTTAGCCCATCGTGAAGATGAGGAGAGATAAGAAATTCAAGGTTTTGGCATAGAATTCTTCCGCTTGAAATCAGAAAACTAGTGCCTTTACAGGTGAGTAGTTTTTTTTTTGACACCAGAACTCACCACACAGCGCTCTTTTCTTCAAGGTGCTTACACCTCTAACCTCTTCGAGTACTCCCTCCATGGGATCTTGGAGATCCAAGGTTGTTATCAAAGAAAAACTTTGCAATAAATTGGGACTCGGCTGGAGAGGCATTTTAGCACCGGGTCACAAAACACGACGTGCATGATGAATTCACGTTACAGAGACAAAAAGACAAAAGTGTTTGCTCTCGAGTGGTGAACTACCGCATTGGTAATTTTGGTTCACACTTATCCACAAGCCCTCTCGTACTTCTGTCGTAGTGTGTATGATGAGTAGATAGCGGAGTCCAAGAGGTATAAACTGAAACAAGGTTGCGGAAGCATCTAAACACAATAGCATCGTCCGTATGTCTTTTTTTGCCCAACGGTTCGGTTCCAAGGCGTATTGCACCAAGAGTCAGAAAAATTTTTCAGAGGGGGACGACGAATGTTCCACAATGTGGGAGTGGAATTACCAGTGCTGTGTGTTGTTGCGCATCGTAAACCTTAAATAATAAGGATGTAACTACAGTAAGTCTGGGGTAGAAAAAGAAAATAGCGCCTAGATAATACCAGTCCAGTTACGCTCCACACATGACCACCGCCGTATTATTTTTCTTGGGCAGTGGATGGATGGGTGGTAACTGGTTTCGCCGTAAGGTCTTCCGCCTAATTGAGAAGGTGATCGAGTAGTTGCAACATTGACGTGCAAGCGAGCACAAAGGGCAAGTAATGGCCAGAAGAAGGCAGGCAAGGACAAACCACGAGGGAAGCATCCACTCTCCTCAAAACTGGGGTCCGTTCTGTGGTACATGACATGTATAGCGCAATGTAGTTGTACTTGACCCTCAACCCCTCTCGATTCAACTCAGTATGACGTATCCTCTGGAGACCCGAGCAAACGTTCAGGTTCCTCGCTGCTGCCTCCCTATTGTCCCAATTCTTTTGTGCTTTTTAGTTCCATCTCTTCCTTATATGCACCCGCTAAACATAGTGTTCATATAACCATTGCTTTTCGCTTTTCCTCTGGCACCCCATTATGCGCATGAAACACAAACCTCATTGTTCACCGGCCTCGCGAGTTTCTGTTTCGATCATTCGTCCTTTAATTAGACTTTTGTTTGTGGGGTATAGGGTGAAAAAACCTGGAGTTAGTATGGGGATGAACGCCGTAGAAATTTATTTTTTTTTCCCTTTGAGCGTATCCGCTTTTGTGTTCGCCTGCAACCAGGTAATAATCCGACATTTGCGGGCAGCACGACTTTTCCACGCGGAACGACCCAACTTTATCCGAACAAGCATTCCTTGGTCTTCACATCCTTGCCCGACTTTGAAACTTTAAAAAAAAGAAAAGGAAAAATCAAAGATTAGGGCTCACTCGGTTTTGAGATCTGGGTCTACGGGAACTATCGCGCCAATAAGAATCGCCAAACTTATCTTCCTTATCAATCAACAAAGCGATCTCATGAGATACCTAGACTCCGTTGTACGCCAGCTGACATTACTAATTAATCCGGTGTTTGATTGTTTCTCCGTTCCATCGATCGAGATCTTGATAAGAAAGGAGGGGCGGTGTGTTTGCACAGGGAGATGTAACATCGGTGCGCTTAATGAAAGGAAGCCCTTGATAAAGTATATCTTTCAACGTCGAGGGGCATCAGCTGTATCGGCCACGCCCTTTCTATGTATTACAAATTACTAATTACTCACCTTTTTTTTTCTAGTAGATATACCTAAACTCCTTGTTCTCGACATCAGTCAAGTCCAAAAACTCGAAATTCTCAGGCATCTCTGTGCTTAACAAATCTCTTTTGGCGTTCTCCTTCTTGCATAGCCAACCAATGACCAAACAAATTGGAATACAGAGACACTGAGTGACCAATATGACGATCTTGGCTGGGTGGTACTTGGGCGCGCTGTATGCCTGGAACAACTGTGGGCCAATTATACATGCAACAGAGAACGCAATCATCGTCATGCCGCTCCTAAAGATCTTTTTGGACGTGCCTGCAGTGTTGGCACCGACCCAGACGTAAATTAAAGTGATGACTGAGGACCCAGAATACAACAAGTAAAGGGCAAGGATATTGCCGATCTTGTTTGGTGAGATGATCAACACAATGGCACCGACTATAGTAGGCACAAACATGGAGATTGATATCATGGTGATGTGCCCGTAGCGGGACACCAATTGCGTGGCGATGAGGATGATCAAGATGATCAAGAACCCAACGGGGAGCTGCAACAATGCCGACTGGTAGTTGTCGAACCCGAACGTCAAGGTAATCGTGACACTGAACGTTCCAATCGCACCAGTGACAATCTGTGAAGTGATGGTCAACAAAAAGTACAACCACGTGAACTTATCACCCACGAGCAACTCTTTGATCTGCTTCCACTTGAACTTGGAGCTCTTTGTCCCAGTCTGGTTCTTCTTGACGACGTGGTTCAAAAGGTACACCTTGTCTTCTTTCTTCAAGAACCACGCGGTGTGGATGTTGTCCGGCAAGTAGAAGCACACAAAGATACCGAATGCAACCGTGATCAACCCAATCACAAGGAACAAGATCTGCCAAGACGTGAACCTCGTGGTTTTGATATGCTGGAATCCAAACGAAAGCAACGCACCCACCATGGTAGCTGCACCGGCCATGACCGACCAGACACCCATTCTAGCAGCTTGCTGTGGCTTGGTGTAGAATATACTCGTGATCGTGATCACGCCAGCCGTGGAACTAGCTTCAAACAACCCCAACAAGCATCTAACAATCATGAGCTCAGCGTACGTGGAGCACGCAGCATGGCACGTCACCACGACACCCCAGCAGACAATGTACACGCCGAGGGTCTTGCCAAGGGGGAATCTCTGGAGCAAGTACGACGCAATGGGCTCACCGAAGATATAGGACGCGTAGAAGATAGTTGACAAGTTAGCGAATTCGTTCCCGACCAAGTTCTTCTTGATGCCCATGGCAGCAGCGTAGTTCAACAACGACTTGTCCAAGAACTGGAAGAAGTAGATCCCGCATAGTAATGGGAGGATCACGAGGTCGAGCTTCTTGGTCACTTTCCGGGAATCTTCAGGTATGATCTCATCGACGTGGGTGATGTTGTTCTCCTTGACGAACGGCAACGCATTGTCAAACTCACTGTCGTCGCCAATGGTCTGGTTGCTGACGGAAACAGATGCCTTTTCACTCATACTGGACCTGGTTGTTTCTGCTGATGAAGAGAGGTAAAAATTTTCCTACATCTTCAGCCGTTGGAATGCTTTTTTTTATAGTCGATTGGTGCATTATGGTTTGGTTAATTAAAAGCGTTAGCTGAATTACGAGTTATGCGCTTATGGGCGAACTCCGTTGCAACCACCTGAACCACCCCCAAAAAATCTTTAAAACTTTAAATGGAGAGAACGCTCCTAGAAAGAGCTAGCTTTATAAGAGAACGTACGGAGAATTGTTGGGGCCCTTCTTTGGTGGTGTTATTAGTGAGCATGTCCGGGCTCGGAAAGAGTGGGTTTGAGGGTTTGCAGACTGCTTGGTTCATTGTAGGTTAGTTCGAAAAATGCGCGTACGATAGCAATAACCGGTGGATCTCATCACAGTAAACCGACACAGGGGGATATCTAAGGCTTAGGAAGGGGACTAAACGGTTAGGATGGTCCAGAATCTTAAAACCACAAAGAGAAAACAATGGTACTACGAAGTCCTCGTTGGTCGCGTGTCATGCCGTTTTGGATGCAAAATCCTCACAGTATAAGCAAAGCATACGCTAAAAAAAAAGTTGCAGCACAAGTAGCAACCACATTCTTCTAGAACAACAATGGAAGAAAACTACATCACAGAAACACACGTCCTATTTCTTCTAGAAAGGGGACTTGTCATGAGTCTCAAACACCGGGGACCACCACCCAAGTTTGAACAAATGTGTGAGGACGATTATAACGAGAAACAGATCTTTTGCGTCAAGGAAATGTCCAATAACGTACCTATCAACTTTGAGTTTGTGTCCTATTCACCCCGTGTTTTTGACGAGTTGCGGTGTCTTCATAGCGTCAACGACGAGTTCTATTCTGGACTAACCGAAGAGAAAATCCCCTACATTGAGTTTGCGAGTCCCGGTAAATCAGGTGCTGTTTTCTACCGCAAAGGTCCATACATTTTCAAAACCGTCCTGGACGTCGAATTGAACAAGTTGACAAACATCCTTAAGAACTACTCCGAGTACCTACACAAGTATCCGTTTTCCATGCTTCCTCACTACTACGGAGCATACACCATAAGGGCCTCAGGAACCAAGCTGACCAGCTTTGTCGTGACCAACTACCTATTCTACAAGGCTCAACTCTCCAGGATATACGACTTGAAAGGGTCTCTTGTGGGGAGACATGTGCTGAGTAAGTACCCAGGAAATGAACGAGAGGCGCTTCGTGACTGTGATTTTCTTCGTGAGGAAGGCGGCATTCGCACAGAGGACTCGAAACATCGCGAGACCGTGTTGAATATGATTTGCATGGATACAAAGTTCTTGATGAACCACAACTTGATGGACTACTCGCTTGCTGTTGGAATTGGACCCCTGTCGGGCGTTCCAAGCACCGACGATATGAAGTGCTGGAGCTTTGTCGACTGCGTTGGAGAGAGATACTACATCGGTCTCGTTGACTGCTTGACGGACTACACTGCAGCCAAGAAAGGCGAAACCTTTTGGAATGCTATGCGTTTCAAGAAACATACATCGCTGGCACTCCCACCTGTGGACTACCGCACCCGATTCATCACGTTTCTTCGCGGCATCACCCGCTAACTTTTATTCTCTATTTAATAGCTTCCGTAGTTGTCGGCACCTATATTGGCCAATCTATCGGCCTGTTCGTTACCATCATCTCCCGAGTGTCCTCTGACATGAATAAAGTTGATCTCTCCCCATCCCCATTGTTCGTATGCGTTATTGATAAAGTTCATCATTCGGAAATTGTCCTTGATCAAGTCGTCGTTGGCGACCGTCTCACCCCTGACGTTCGTCCAGCCATTGTTGCTCCACTTGTAGCACCATTCCGTGATGCTCCTGATGGCAAATTGAGAGTCGCTGCGGATCTCGGTCTTGCAGTCACAGTACTCTCCGTCAATGGAATCCTCGATATTTTTCAACGCATGGTTCAACGCGTGCAACTCAGCTCGTTGGTTCGTGGGCCTGTACAGGTTGTACCTATCAACCTCGTCCAAGGGAACAGCAACGTTTCGATCGTCACCATACCCGTAGAAAACACCGTATCCGGCTGGAGTGTAAGGGTGGCTGCCATTGCCTCTGCACGCACCGTCGACGTAAACCACCTCGAGGCCGACCGACTCATAGGGGTCACTTTCATAGTCGTCAGATGATGAATATCCATCGTCTATGTAACCGTTGTTCTGGACAAACTTCCATGCGGCTGCCTCGTTGGTGAACTTTCTGTAGCAGGAGCGGCTGAAACCATTGACTTGGATCTTACAATCTTGCCAGTTGTAGTAGACTCCTGGGTTGTATCCTCTAGCGACACCGTAGTAAGGCATATTTGTGGTTGTTGTGATTGGTAAGTAGTTGAGTTGAAATGTAACACGACAGGAGAATTGGCAGTTATTTTTGAAGTCGCCGCAGACGAGCGTAAGAGAGACTGCGAACAGGAAATCAGGTTGTTGTCGAGTAGTCTGTGTGAAAGTGGCAAACGAATACAGCTCGATGTCTCAAGTGTAACGACAGTTGAGTGGGGGTGAGCAGCAACAGTGTAAACAATCTTAACTGGGGAGTTTGAATTTAGCACGTAACTATCACTTCTGCTAAAGTCAAACGACTTGTACCTTCAAAGTCCTCTTGGAGAATATGTAATAGAAAAGTGCTACCTGTCTCATCTAAATACAGAATCCTACATAAGTCGTGTAGAGTCACCAATTCTAGGCTGATTTGGCAGCAGTCAGATAAACACCATAGCCTAGTCTTCCATTCTTCTGGTGGCTCCAATTGGGATACTATGGTATCATTCCTAGTCTCACCACAGTCACACCTGTCGGCATCCACTCACCTTTTATTCGCTAATTACAAGGGAGTTCAATCTCCATGGTGACAGTTGACAGACAAAAAAAAAATGTGTGTGTCTGTGGGCAAGCAAGTGAGACAGCCCAGAGAGAATATCACCCACCCACTTTTCCGCGGACAACTCAAACAACCAAACGATCCATACTACGACCTACAGACCAACCCCAACCACAAATGTCTACTAAATCACGCAATAGAAACAGTTTGCTATCGTCGCATAGTCGATCGTCATACTCAAACTCAAGCACCAAGGATGAGATCCTTGCCATGAAATATCTGATGCAGGAGCCAGATTTGCCAATCTACCC
>JAJSEA010000184.1:0-28560 GCA_026724345.1 Candida sp. AC06
GTGCCCATTGAGGTCAACATGTTGATTATGAAGATGTTGAACAAGGATCCCAACCAGCGACCAAGTTTGAACGAGATTTTGAATTCGTCTTTTTTAATTGACACCTACAACAAGCATTTAGAGAGAAATTCAAGGAGATCTGGTGGTGGCAGTGGGACCGGGTCTGGTGGCGACACCGAGTCTATTTTATCAATCAACCAGCATTACAATAGCATAGACCATCCATTTGAGTCGAAAATCGAGCGCGACTTGCTCCGGAAGTTGCAAAGAATTGATTTCGATATCGACGAATTGCAAGCTACGGCCAACAATCACGAGATCAACCTGTTGACGGCATTTTACGAATTGCTACTCACGCAGGAGTTCTCCAAGAAGAAAAAGAGGTACTACAAGGAGCGAAAGAGAAAGCTATACGAAGCCAAGAACTCTCTCCGGAAATCTAGAAAAAGAGTCAAGAGTGTGTTGTCATTATCCGAGCAGTCTTTGGTGGGTTCGCAACCATTGGAAAGGATCATGTCCAGTTTGAGTTTGGCCTCGGGCAAAGCGTCGAACCGAACTCCAACAAACATAACGAGGAAATCAACCGACCGGGGCGAAGCACCGATCGCAACGCAACTGCCGAAGTCGTCTCAGACAAGTCGTCTTAACTTCGAAGTTCCATCGCCAAGGGCTACGACAACCAACACTACATTAGCTCCAAGGTCGAGAAGAAACTCAAAGGATTTTTCCACGGCCGGTCCAACGTCTAATACTGATGTCACGGCTCCTTTGCGTCGTACGGTATCGTTTGTTCCTGATGAAAGGAGATTGTCGGCCGTTATAGCGGAGGAGAAAGAGGCGAACAAAAAGTCCAATAAGAGCGGTAAGATATTGAATAAGCTTCAGTTTTGGAAAAAGAACAAGGAGGAAAGTATCGATGACACGATTTCGCGTTACAGCACCAAGTCCAATCATAGCAAGTCGACCAACGAAAAGATGATGGACACAGACGACGAAAAACCTCTAAAAATCAACATGAGACAGAACGAGAACCCAGACGGTCTTCCGCTTGAGTGTGATGATAACAACAATGCGACTGTAGTCAACCCTCAACCAACATTAGCACAGCCTCCATTGCTTGATCTCAGAAGAGACTCAGACCCAATTCAGCCGCTGCTACCAACTGGGTCCATTCTGGACATGCCGCGTACACCACCTTCAGGAGAGACGACAAGATTTGCCAGAACCAGACCATCGTCGATGATTTCGCAAATCAGTCAGTTGAGTAAGCTAAGCCAAATGTCTACCATGTTGTCAGAGTCGGAATTGGATATTCTCGATGAAACTGACACGATGGATGATGAAGACTATGACGATGATGTATATGAGTCGAGTATCAACACGTCGCAAGATAACAGATCACAGAACCCTAATGTCACATCATCTTCGTCAATTAACCAATCACGCCCCACAGGCAAGAAAAGACCTAGCTATAGACGAGTACTTGCTTCTGATGGCTCAATCCTTACCACCTCGTCTTTAACAGCCGCTGGTGGTGGTGGCAGCAGCAGTGGTGCTGTACCAACGACTTCTACCATCCCAAGAAGAAAGAACTCATTGTCCAGATTGAGAAGTAACTCATCAGAAGATATTTCCGAGGACTCCAATAGGTACAGTGGAATAATAACTGACGAGAGCATTCCAATTGGTAGACCAGTTTCACCAGACCTCATCAAAAAACGCAATGCCAGAGCTCCAACTACGATGCCTCTAATGAACGGCTCAGCAGCAGGTGTTATCACTCCAACACCTAATAGCTTTGCCGATGCCAACAATAACAACAACAATAGTACAGACCCCTCACGAATTGCATACCATCGTGCTCCATCGCCTCCCATCGGCTTCAAGTTCAGCAACAAGCCAAGCAAAAAGATGATGGCTACTGCTGTCAACGGACATCATCAACCCAAAGCATACCTGGACACCAAACAAGTCGAAGACTGGATCCACCCAGGCAGTAATAACAACATTAACATCCCAACCGGAGTCTCCAACGCATTTACCAAATCCAGCATCTACCAACCAGTCATTAATGAGGAAGAGGAAGGTGATGAGTATATATGATCTTGCTTATAGTTTGTATTGTGGCTTATTTTCGTTTGTACGTGTTACTTGTGTCGTCTTAATATATACCAAGAGCCTTATTTCAACACCCCCAAACAGAAGTTGCAAATTTCTTTGTCCGCAATAACACGACTAAATCGTACCGTTCCTGCATGTAGACCTTTCTACCCACTGGAAAATTTTTTTTGTCTTTTCCATTGAGTAGAAAAGCCATCACCGAACACGAAACTGCATCCACAACCTAGCTACCACAGATCACGAGCACAATATGGCATCCGTTATAGTAGTGGATACAGAATTGGAAGATTCTATCAGAGAGTATGGTCAGATTATCGACAGTATAAACAATACCACCGATTTTTCGACCGCCCTTAAATCATTCTTGCCAGAAGCTTCCTGGACCCAACAACAGTTGTCCAATGACGCCAAAGCCGGCTTGAGTAAAGAAATCTTGACGGTTTCTACCAGTGAAACATTGAAGAAATTAACAGATAAGGAATTCGAACCTACGTTCTACTTGTTGATCCACATCTTGTCCCAGCTTTCTTCGCATGACGAGATCTTGAACAACGCCAAATCTCCAATCTATACAATCTTGTTCGAAGTTAACCCTAAGCAACCACCTTCATTAAGAGACAGAAGATCCATTAAATCCACGTCTGTTTTGTCGATCTTGAGCACGATCTTCAACTTGTTACCAAAGGAATCGAAAACCAGAGTTTACGTGTTGGAAAACGTCTTGAAAGTCATCAAGACCTCGGGAATCGACTTTAGTTTAATTCAAGACAACATCGGCACCAACTTGCTCCAATGGTTGCAAGAAACCAAGACGAACCAAGACGAAATCAGGGTTATTTTCTGGGACTTTATTGAATTGGACGGTGAGTACAGCCAGAAATCTTTAGAATACATCAAATCCTTCACCAGTTCAAACACTTTATCCAAGGACGAATTGCTCAAATTGGTCAAGTTTGCATTGTCTTCTAAAATCGTTGACGTTTCATTCTTGGTCAACAACAACGTCGCCCAGGCGTTGTCCGCCAACTCATCTGAGCCTTTGGTAACGCTCTTCCAGAAATACGTGCATGGCGAAATCATACCAGCTGCGCAGGTCCCATCTGACTTACCTGCTGATTTCATCAACTCGAAAAACAAGATCTTGGCCTTGGCTAAGTTCTTTGCCGACTCCACTGCTGCTGGCTCCGACCACGACGCAATCGTTTTCAAATACAGCGAGATTCCAAATGTTGCATCCAGTTTGGAGTTTGAAGAGATCTTGATTGAAGCCATCAAGGCCGGTGTCATTGAAGGTAAGTTGAACCAACTCGATGAGACGTTCTACTTGACTAGAGTCAACAGATTCATAATTGCTGGTGAGGACAACAGTAAGAACTGGACACAGGTCAAATTGGCTTTGGAACAATGGCAAAGCTCTTTGACCGACATTAATGATATTGTTAAGACCGCTAGAGAAAACATTGTCAATAACAATACCAACTAATGCTGGCGAAGAGGAAGGGAAGGGAATGATCGTTTCTGAATTTTCTTTCTTTTTTTTAAGTATAAATAAATAGTTATATAAAATTGTACAATAAAGATTTTCTATACAGACAGAGAGAAACCTAGTCTCTTTCGTTATCGAGGACAACCAAGAATCCTCCAACTAAATGCAATGAACCACACACGAAGACTTGTAAATCGCCATCCGAGTTTTGTTTCAAGTACTCAACCCCAGTCTCAATGTCAGCAAAGACATGTCTCTTAGCTCTATCGCCGTCTAACTTACCCCAAGCTTCACTCAATTGGTGCTGCACCTCAAGTTTCTTGACGGCATCTTCAGAGGTGTTTTTGGAAATCAATTCCGAGTTGTATTGGCCAGACGACCACGTAGTGTTGGTTGTAAATATCACATCGTCGAATTGGATGTTTGATGATCCACCGCAGACCGTGTTGTACAACTTTGCCAACAATTCGACATAGTTGTCTCTTCCTTGTTGGTTAAACAACAATGCTCGTTTCTTTGGTGCTGCCAATTTCTCCTGCTCTTGTCTGAACCAAGTCGACGAGGCGTTTATGGACTCCAAAGTGTGTGCCCCGTCAATATACCAAGTTACTCCTTGTGGGTTGTTTTCAATGACCTGACATCTGCCTGGCCAATCGACAATTTTCAACCCAGTGATGAACTGTTCTGGTAGCTTCTTGATCGTACCATCGGAGTTAAACTCCGGCAAATCGTCGGTCACACCAATTGACTTCAAATGAGAAGCAGCCAATCTCACGGCCAATGCAGCATTCTGCTTCTGGAAGTCCCCAGATAATCCCAATTCAACGTCAGGCAAGTCTTTGTCATCGACGAATTCCAACGACGAGGCACCCAACTCTTTAGCCCTTTGTTCAATCAATTGGTGAGATTGAGGGTATTCCAACTGCTTGGACACAAACGCCGGTGATCCTTTCTTGAAAATCCCCGTCTTGTTCTCAGTGATGCTCTCAATGGTGTCCCCCAACATGAAAGTATGATCAATGCCCAACGCCGATATGCCAGTAACTGTTGGCTTGTCAATGATGTTTGTTGAATCGTACGTGCCGCCAACCCCAACTTCATAAATAGCAGTATCCACCTGTTCCTGCAAGAAAACATGGAAAGACAACACCGTCAAGTACTTGAAGTACATTGGCTTCACCTGATCGCAAGGCTGCAAGCTTGGCCATTTCTCTGGGTCTGACTTGGTGCTCGACAACTTGTCCCAAACTTCAAAGAAATACTTTGCAAACTTCTCTTGTTCTATAGGCTCCCCATTGATTCTAATCCTCTCCCTGACCGACTTCAAATGCGGTGAAGTGTACAATCCAATCTTGGATATCTGGTTCGGCTGGTACTGCTTCAATATCGACTCGGTGAACGCACAAGTAGACCCCTTTCCTTTTGTGCCCGTGACGTGGATAATGTTCAACTTGTTGAAATCACTAGGCTTGTAACCCAATCTGCTTGTAAACTCATACACTTCGTTGATAGATAAGGCATTCCGATCGACGTTAGGACCCAATTTTTTCGTCGCTTCAATCGAAGCGAAATTGGACTGTAAGGAGTTTAACGCATTGATTGCATCTTTGTAGGTACGCTGTTTAATTGGGAGTCTCATAGAACTGGGGTCAGCAGATTCACTCATGTGTATTTGTGGGTGGATGGGTGTAGTATATGGAGCGGGGTGATGGTGCAGGGTCTAGTCAAGGGGGGGTGTGGGAGTGGTAGTGGTTAGTGATATCCCAGCATCAAACAAGAATTTTTTTTCTTTCCTTTCTTACTCGTCGCTCCCGTTCGTGTGGGCGGGCGCGCAGTGTGTTTAGCCGCTTTGTGTTTGGTGTGGGTGTGTGATTTTTGGAGACGGAGCTTGTGGTGGCTGGTACGTTCACATTATGTTGCAAACTGGTGTTTGCGTTGCTAGGTCATTTACTTGTTCTTTTCTTGGAACCGGGAGACCAATTGGTCTTACCTTATCGTGGCTTATTCGCCACGATCCATCCACAATTATATCTAAGCCATAGTTACTCTCGAGTTCTGGAAATATAAAAGAGTAGCGATATCTCTTGGAGAGTTGAGATAGCAGTACCGAACGGTGTAAGCTCAAGGAGTGACTCCTTAGACTTTTAGGTCTCCCCACCATCAGTGTGTTTGGTGTATACTAACTACGGCATGAGAACAACGCGTTTAATAGAACAAAGACATCCCACCAAAGTTCTGGAAACACACACCTCCATTTGTTCCTATAATTGGAATTATGATGGAGTTAGGGTCAAGCATGAGCCTGGTTTTTGATTTTTCATGAGCAGTGTTTGCTATTTTATTCAATCGATATTGGTATCGTTTTAAAGGGAATGTCTTACCAGAAAAGCTGAAGACCTACCAATGAAAACGAGGCATATACTGGACCAAGCAGAAACCGAATGCCACTGGATTCCACCCGTTCCACCAGACGTGACACCACCTTTTGGAGATTCGAGGTTAGGTTTACAAATTTCTTGGATTGTTTTGATTTTGTGAACCAAGGAGATATTTTTACCCCAGACTTACACCAATGTGTAGTTGCAAGTAGAGGCAAATGTGAGGACATCACCATAGGAGAACACCATAATTCTTTTAAAGACCTCCCCTTGTCTCCCATACTTTCAGAAAACTATAAATACGCCTCCAGGTACTTCCCAAATTCCAAATTTTTTTTTCATTCCCTTTTACCTCATCAGAACTCGCTTCTATTCATCAATCCACTAATCTACCAATCCAAAAATGAAGTTTTCCACTGTTGCTTTAACTTTGTCCGCCTTCGCTATGGTCAGTGCTGGTGTTGCTAAACCAAAGTACTACAAGCCAAAGCCAAAGCCGGTTTTGCCTGGTTTGAAGACCGTTGACTACGAGTTTGCCTTGGGTGTCAGAGAGAAGTGTTACCCTGACGACATCTTCTTGGTGTTTGAGATTGCTGATGGTCAATTGGAACACAACGGCGAGGTTGTTGACTGCAAGTGTGAGAAAGAGAAGCGTGGCTACAAGAAGTATATTCCACCACCACCAGTCGATTTGGTTGAGTACTGTACCATTGACAAGACCGATTGTGTTGATACCTTCACTTTGTGTGAGACTGTGTTGTTTGACTACAAGAAGCGTATCGGTGAAATTGTTGCCAACCACCAATTCCAATTTGACAACCCGGTTCAACCTGATGCTTTGTACACCAAGGGATGGACCATTGTTGAGAAAGATGATTACTTGTTGTTGGCTCTTAATGGCTGTACTGATTTCTGGGAATGTCCTGTTGATGACTGTGGTCTCTACAAGTTGTACGATGCTTCCATTGATTGCAAGTGTAAGGAAATCGAAATCATCATCCTTTTGATCGACGAAGAATGCCCACCAGAACCATGCCCAGAACCAGTCGTTGAACCAGAATGCCCAGAACCATGCCCAGAACCAGAACCAGTTGTTGTGCCAAAGCCAAAGAAAGGTAAGGGCTACAAAGGTAAGTACTAGGCTTCCAGTAAATTGCTCCTAGCTAGCTAATGAATTATTGCAAAAAAAAAAGGTGTGATTAGGTTTCAGGGTGGTCTTATTTTTTTGGTCTTACTTCTTCTTTACCTAGTGTTGCTTTTTACAGTGACTCCAGGCTGGTTTTCAAAATAGGTGTCCTTTTTTCGGTTTTCTTCTTCGGTTTCAAAAGTCTTCTTTTGCTTAGTTTCTTAATTCTTATATACTTCATTAGCTTATGAATAGAATAAAAGTTTCCACGCCTTTAATAACTTCTTGTTACATAAAATCCCGTGAACCTGCAAAGGCTGCAAAATCTATAATTTGCTCCCTCCTGCATGGAGAAGCTTTTACCGCACGGCGAAATTTTTCAATTACATAAATTCCGCATTGCCTCCTTTTTTTTTCTCTTTTACAACCAAACGTAGTTTTTTCTTCCAATAACGAAATACCTACAGTCCGTCCTTGTCCTGTTTTACAAAGTAATAGTCCAGAAATGCTCAATTCGTGATTCAATTAATTCGGCATCTAGCAGCATGCGTCCCCCACACGCGAAATTTTGGTGGCTGTGAAACACGCTTTTTCTTTGGTGGCGTACAGTCTATGAAATTTTTCAAGTGATCCTTTTGCCACCAGTTTCAATTCCAGAACACAAACCAATATGGGGTTGGCTGTTTAGGAGTTGTGACACGGTGAGGTCTTCTGGGTGAGTGACGCACGCAGGCTGTGTGCTGGGTAGGTCTTTCTGAGTGCCAGCTCCATTTCGGTGGCGTCGCTACCGCGTTGGACTCTACAAGTCACGCGTCACATGGAAGAATTTCTGCTTGAAATGACTGGAGGAAAGTCGTATTGGCAATTGGAAGGTCATTCGTTCTGTTAGTGCTGGGAATAGAGGTCCATTGGTGGTTCCGTTAGTGTTCATTCCACGGTACCCCGAGTGATAGCCATCTCCGTGAAAAACATGCAACGCTTGACGGGATTCCTTTGAAACCACCACCAACAACACTCACCACCCCGAACCATGTCTGCTGGTGAATTCCTGGTTGGATATCCAATGCTGCCACCACCCTGGGTTGTCATTCATGACGAGTAACCAACTCTTGGTAGTCCACTTTCCCTTCTGCTCTAACATCAACCCAACCTCTCTAATACACACCAATCACTCCACCGACACTTTCACGCCACCACTAGCACATGTTTTTGCAACCATCCTTCCACCAAACCCACCCTCCATAGTTAACATCACCATACATTTTTTGTTGTAACCTGCACTACTTTATTTGCACCCCTAACTCAATAGTTAACTTTGATGTCCTGAGTTTCTTTTTTTTTGTCCGGTTTTGTGATATCCAATGACAACAGAATGATTTTTTCCTTAAGTGAGTCATTTTCCGTACTTTGGAGCCAGAGGGAAAAGACAGGGAGAAAAATTTACAAGCAACAAAAAAATCAAGGATCAACCATCACTTACGAACCTACTACCCATCCATCACTCTATTCCAGACAATCCAGTCCTAATAGATCACCACAAGCAACCCACATTCAACTATCCAGACCTCGTTCAACCGTCCCAAGCATTATATGAAAGTTATCTTTATCAACTACCTATAGTCTTTATTATTGTTATTACACACAGAAATTCTACAATGTGCTTTACCCTTATCATTTAAGTGTACATTCTGGCAAGTTAAGTTAGTGAGTTTTTTTTTATATTATTGATCTGGATTTTGTATTTGGAAGTCAAACAACATTATTGTATTTTATATTTGGAGTGATTTGATTCAAAGCGGTTTATTTTTGTTTAATTCTTTTATATTGATAGCGTTCTTTTTAGTTTTCACCTGAAGGAAAGAAAGAAAGAACACTCCCACATTTTTTTATCGGCAACTTATTATTGAAAAGAGGTTTATATCCAAGGTGATTTGATTTACCATTGCCCCAACTGTTTACTATTTTTGAATAACTGAAGACAGGAGTCTATTATTTTGAATTATTTTTATATTCTTATTTAGATCGTGCTGCACCCTTTTATTTACTGAAGAGCAAACATGATCAATGACAATATTTATAAGAATATTCACCATATGGCTTCGACCACTGGCAACCACCCGGACGGCGGTGTTCACACTTCCGCCTCCGGAACAGACCTTACTACCACCAAAAACCCTGTTGGCACTGATTTGAACAATATTTCGCAGTTTATTTTCTTGGAAGCGGGCAGAGATCCGAAGAATGGTGGCAAAAGTAACGTTTCATATGAGTCATCATTAGACATCATGACTGTGCAAAACAACGAGGACTTGAAGGACGACTTCAGTGAATACATTAACATTCCATCGTTAGTATCTGACGATGAAGATATCGAGTCGTCTGTTATGAATAAAGAGTCTAGTCATGTATGGCAGAAACAGAGATCTTTGCAGCCAACCCCGACCACCATTCCAAGCAACTTATCTGAACACGAAGAGTCGTCAGTGCAACAACAACAACCACAACCAAAGAATGAAGGGCAGCTGCAGCCTGCTCACCTTCATCACCCAACGCCAGTGGTCCATCAAGATGTCCAAAAAGTAAAGCGAACCGCCAAAGCTCGCCCTCAACCAACTTTGACCATCGAAGACGTTACCAAGTCTGTCAAAGAAGCAACAACTACTTCCACTTCTACCACCAAGGAACTTTCCCCAGCTGAATACAAGCTTGAACAAACTCAGATTATGACAATCATAGTCAAGTATGTCACAGCTAAGATTCAGAACTCGTTCCCACCAGAATCTCCAAGAAACCACAAGCCAAATGAGTTACCATTGGACAAGTTTTTGTTATTATTGACAAGCAGATTGAGATTAGCATTGCCTGTTTTCTTGAAAGCTGTCATTTATTTGTTCAGATACATGGATATCATTTACTTGTTGAGGTACTTGAACCAAACCAACAACTTTGTCAACTACAACGACATGGGCTTTGAATTGAAGAAATTGATTATTGGCTGTTTCAAGTTGGCCATAATCAAAGAGAACAGAGTCCTCAAGAACAAGTACGTGTTGAATTGGGAAGGGATTACTGGTTTGAAGAACCACGAGATCAACTCCATCGTCAAGACTATAGTTGATAGAATGAATGGGAAATTGAACATTAAGAACGTGGAAGTTGTTAGGATGAAGGAAGAGATGTACAGATTTGTCAAGATGGTCTCTATTGAAGTTTGAAGAGCTGAGTTTGAGGTTTGCTATTTTTGCTTTTTGGGAAACATATTGATTGTGTTTTTCCTGTTATTTCTTAAATATTCAAATGGAGAAGGAGAACTGTAAAGTGTGAGTTTTTTTTCTTATTTTTTGCAGTTGTTCCTTTAATGATTGTTTTTGTTTTATTAGTTTTAGTATTGTTTAGTGTGTAGCGTATGTTCTTGAAAGAGATATCGTAGAAAAAGATAGTCAAGGCGATGAGGAGGGGGCTCATGTCAGAGATGCAGTCATACAGGAGGGAGGTCTTCGTTTTGTGATGTGGATCTCTTGTGACTGATTGACCGCTCTTCCGGAGTTTATGTCAGGTTGTTGGTGGGGTGTGTCAGGGCGCCTTGAGAAATATGAGTAAATTGCGGAGTGCCGTGGTGAATTTTTTTTGCTCTGCTTTTGGCACCTAATGGAGATGACGCAATTCATGGTTGGGGCAATTTGAAGAAAACGCTAATGAGTAATAGGAGTGAGCAGACTAAAAGCTAATAATATTCCTCTAATATCCGCCGTTTAGCATAGACTGTGAGTCAAAAGACTGTTTGGTGCATTTGTTTCCACCTAGCAATACTGTAGCCAATAGTAACAGTAGAATTTACCCTTATGCACGTGACTCACAGATAGATGGAGAAAAAACTTTGCGGTCTCTCTTCTGAAGCAGGCGATAATAAATTGGTTATATAAAAAAACACAGTGGTAGAAAATGAGTCATAATAGACATACAAAGACACAAAGTTTCACAGACGAAAAAATTTTCTATCAGTGTGCCGCACAAAACGTACTGAAATTAGCAGCAATTCGTTATCGCTGGGTCCTTGCCTACGCCTACACCTACGCCAACACCTACGCCTATACCGCGCGCTAAACTTTCTGTCCTTTCTCCCCCGAATTACTCACGCTGTATGGGGCAGCCAAATCAGCCAGGAAAATTTTTCACCTTTTTCACAATATTTAAATACCCTTTATTCTACTTTCCTTTTCTATTTTTTTTTCACTTCTCCTCTTCTCTTCTCTTTCTTTTCCTTTTCTTTCTCCATCTATTACTTTATCGTCACTACTACTTACAATGTCTGTTCCTTCCAACCCGTACGGTCCAAACCCATCTGACTTTTTGTCCAACGTTAACAAATTCGAAGTTATCGAATCCACATTGAGAGAGGGTGAGCAATTCGCCAATGCCTTCTTCACCACCGAAAAGAAGATCGAAATTGCTAAAGCCTTGGATGATTTCGGTGTCGACTACATTGAATTGACCTCCCCTGTTGCATCCGAACAATCAAGAAGAGATTGTGAAGCTATCTGTAAATTGGGCTTGAAGGCTAAAATCTTGACCCACATCAGATGTCACATGGACGACGCTAGAGTTGCTGTTGAAACCGGTGTCGACGGTGTCGATGTCGTTATCGGTACCTCCCAGTTCTTGAGACAATACTCACACGGTAAAGACATGAACTATATTGCTCAAAGCGCCATTGAAGTGATTGAGTTTGTCAAATCCAAAGGCATTGAAATCAGATTCTCCTCAGAGGATTCCTTCAGATCAGACATTGTTGATTTGTTGAACATCTACCGTACCGTTGACAAGATCGGTGTGAATAGAGTCGGTATTGCTGATACCGTGGGTTGCGCCAACCCAAGACAAGTTTATGAATTGGTTAAAACTTTGAAATCGGTTGTCTCCTGTGACATCGAGTGTCATTTCCACAACGATACTGGTTGTGCCATTGCTAACGCCTACACTGCTTTGGAAGCCGGTGCCAAATTGATTGACGTCAGTGTATTGGGTATTGGTGAAAGAAACGGTATCACCCCATTGGGTGCATTGATGGCCAGAATGATCACTGCCGACAGAGACTATGTGTTGTCCAAATACAAATTGCACAAATTGAGAGACTTGGAGAACTTGGTTGCTGATGCCGTGCAGATCAACATTCCTTTCAACAACCCAATCACGGGATTCTGTGCCTTCACCCACAAGGCCGGTATCCACGCCAAAGCTATCTTGGCCAACCCATCCACTTATGAAATTTTGAACCCTAACGATTTCGGTTTGACCAGATATATCCATTTCGCCAACAGATTGACTGGTTGGAACGCTATCAAATCGAGAGTTGAACAATTGAACTTGCACTTGACTGACGCACAAGTTAAGGACGTCACAAATAAAATCAAGAAATTGGGTGACGTGAGACAATTGAACATTGACGATGTCGACTCCATAATCAAAGACTTTCACGCTGAACAAAGCACTGCTAACACTCCAATCTTGAAACCAGTGAGTACTGGCAAAGAAGAAGATATTGCTGAAGAAGTGGAAGCTGTTGAAGAAACCGCTGATGCTGAAGAACCATCTGCTAAAAAACAAAAAGTATAAGAGATGAGGCGAGAGGTCTACGACTCGATTATTCACGATTTCTTAAATGATTAAAAAAAACAACCAAAAAAAAGTTCATAAGGGTGTTTGTTTGTTGTCTTTCAGTTCGTTATTTACTCATTGATTCCTGCCTAGTATCGCTTGTTCTTTGCATTTTATTGTATAGGTAAGTATATTTTTCCAAAATAATAGATTATTCTGCTAACTATTCTGAAATTCCTAAATGCTAAAGTCTGTTTACTCGGAATTGAACACCACTTTCGGTCCTAGCTGATTTCAGAACCGTTCTGTTAATTACGGACATTCCCTACGTTGTGGGAAATCAAAACTCCATCAGATATAAATCCGTTCTTCTCCCACCACAAAAGAATTCCCTCGCTCCAGCTCCAACCCCTCTTCCTCCCCCACAAAATTAAGGCTTGCAAATATCCCCAACCATAAATACTCGGGCAAATTCCCACCAACCTCCTTTGCTCCAAAACCTTACCCACTTCAACCATTCTCACAATGTCAACTCAATCAGGATACGGATACGTGAAAGGACAAAAGACCATTCAGAAATACACCGACATCCCGATCCCTACGCCGGGCCCCAACGAAGTCTTGTTGAAGGTCGAAGCTGCGGGCTTGTGTCTCTCGGATCCACACACGTTGATCGGGGGTCCCATTGAGAGCAAGTCTCCGTTGCCCAACGCCACGAAGTTCATCATGGGCCACGAAATCGCCGGGCTGATTAGCCAGGTAGGCGCGAACTTGGCCAACGATCCATACTATAAAAAGGGCGGTAGGTTCGCCTTGACTATCGCGCAGGCTTGTGGTATTTGTGAGAGCTGTCGTGATGGGTATGATGCGAAGTGTGATTCTACGACGCAGGCTTATGGGTTGAACGAGGACGGTGGATTCCAGCAGTACTTGTTGATTAGGAACTTGCGTACGATGTTGCCTATCCCTGAGGGTGTGAGTTACGAGGAAGCTGCGGTCTCGACTGACTCAGTGTTGACTCCGTTCCATGCGATTCAGAAGGTCGCTCACTTGTTGCACCCTACTACTAGGGTGTTGGTTCAGGGTTGTGGTGGGTTGGGTTTCAACGCTATTCAGATATTGAAGAGCTACAATTGTTACATTGTTGCAACTGACGTCAAACCAGAACTTGAAAAATTGGCTTTGGAGTATGGTGCCAACGAGTTCTACACTGATCTCACAAAGTCCAAGCACGAACCAATGTCGTTCGATTTGATCTTCGACCTTGTGGGCATCCAGCCTACTTTTGATTTGTCCGACAGGTACATCAAGGCAAGAGGCAAGATCCTTATGATTGGGTTAGGCAGATCCAAGTTGTTTATTCCAAATTATAAGTTGGGTATCCGTGAAGTCGAGATCATTTTCAATTTTGGTGGTACTTCGGCCGAGCAAATTGAGTGTATGAAATGGGTTGCAAAAGGCTTGATCAAACCTAATATTCACGTGGCTGACTTTGCTTCCTTGCCTCAATATCTCGAGGACTTGGCAAAGGGTAAGCTCACTGGTAGAATTGTATTTAGACCAAGTAAGTTGTAGATTATTTGAGAATATATATATACAATGTGACGATTATTGTCTAATGTCATGCAACCCTTTTCCATACTTCGCATAATTGGCAACACTCAACGATCGATCGATCCGCCACGACAGAAAAAAAAATCTGACAACGGCAAAGTTTCCACCCTTTCTTTTTCACAACTACCCTCCAACCCTCCACACCACACATCACAATGGCAAAGAAGAACGCAGGAGAGAATTCCAAAAAGGCACAAGGAAACGCCCGTAAAGCCGAGCAAGCAGCCAAGAAAAAGCAAGAGGCATTCGATGCCTTAGAAGAAGAAGAATCTTCCAAGTGGGAACAAGGTGCCAAAAAGGGCAACAAGAAGAAGGAAGACGAGCAATTCAAAAAGGAAGAAGCAGCACGTAAGAAGGCGGAACGTGACGCATTGTTAGCTGCTGAAGAAGCAAGCATGCCTTCGAAGCCAACCAAGGCGAAGAACAGAGGTGCTGAAAAAGTGGCCCAGAGAAGAACCGGCAAGATCGATGATTTCTTGGATTACAATAAGGATATCCCTGAGTTGAGTGCTTCTGGGCTCGACAGTGCATTGGAAGCTTTGGCGTTGACGGGAACCGGCGGTGGTGTGACCAACAAGGACATTGACAGACATCCGGAAAGAAGAGTCAAGGCTGCTTACAACGCCTATGAAGAAAGGAGATTGCCTGAGGTGAGAAAGGAAAACCCTGGCTTGAGATTGAACCAGATTAAGAACTTGATCTTTAAGGAGTTCCAGAAGTCAGATGAGAACCCGATGAACCAGGACACAAACGTTCACTACAACGCCAATAGAGATGACGTTGAGGCTAAGAAGAAGGAGGCAAGAGCATCCAGGGAAAAGAAGTTCAACTAAGTAGGAGGTTATGTAGATACACTAAATGAATGTTCATATTAGCGAAGAAAGAAAGAAAGAAAGTGGTTGGTAATTTAGCGAAAACACGCGTGACAAAAAATTTTTCACCCCAGTATCGTGGTTTACCCGGAATGAGTCCTAAAAATCGTCGCATAAGTTTGGGAACTGGTAGAAGAGATGTGCTTTAATTGTGGAGTATGCTCAAGTATGGCTGGACTGCCCTTTTCTTTTTCCTCACCAGAACACACTCAGTGGAATCAACTAACTTTGGGGTGAGGAGTGCCATGAAGCCATAGCCACCAAACAATCCCGTGAGTGATGGGGGGTGGAGGGATATTATAATCGCAGTAACGTCTTTTAAATATACGGTAGCTCAGAGTACTTTTCAAACGATAATCCCCCCAAAATTAAGATTTCTGACCAAAGCAAGAGCAAAGTTTGTTGATATTTCTATAAATCGTAACACGAGGAATAGAAAGAAAAAAAACGTATAAGGGAATTAGGTTGTGAATGTATGAATGAGTGTGTGTGTGTTGACTGGAAGTTAAAAGGGTGGGACGGAAAAAAAAGGACGAGTTTATTATTGGCAGAAACAGCAGGAAGAGGATGAGCATAAAGAGAAGAAAAAAAAATTGCATGGCATCGGGGAGAGCTTGTACAGATCTTGTTCTTCTTCAAACTGTTGCAGCTCATCTAAAGATAATGAATCCATCCATTTGATCAACCCCTTCTTTTGACTTCCTTGTACCTATCTTGCTGTCCCCCCTCCTTTTTGTGATGGGGGGACGCCTGGGAATAAGCGATTTATTTAGTAATTGGAAAAGAAAGAAAGAGACCATAAAGAAAAAAAATTGTCGCGCGTGTATTTTTTCTTTCTGGCTTGCCTGCTGTGCATCTCTTCGTTGGATGGATGGGTTGGGCAAAAAAAGTTTGAGTGAATATAAATAGCGATTAAAATTTCCCATCTCCTCAAAAATCCACACTCACACACACACCTAAAACAAACAACCGAAAAAACACCTGCCAACTTGGTTCACACACGCTAAAAACGCACTATTACGCCCCCCTCCTCCCTTCCCCGACGCGGATACACGACTTTAATTCACAAGTACACGACCCTCCACTCACTACGCTAATCTCCACCGCGTGTCGCTTCTATTTAGTGTATTTTTGTTTTTTTTACAACCACATACAGACAAGTTCTTTTTTTTTTTTACAACCACGCACACACACACAAAACACATGTCGAGATTAGATCGGTTGGTTGTCTTATTAGAAACAGGATCAACGCCATTCATTAGAAACACAGCGGCTGATCAATTGTCGGATCTAGCCAAGGCACATCCAGAAGATATATTAAGTCTATTGGGGAGAGTCTACCCCTTTTTGAAGTCGCCTAAATGGGAAACAAGAATCGCTGCTGCCAGAGCGTTTGGCGGTATTGTAAATAACGCAGAAACATGGGACCCAAACTCAGAAACCCTACTAAAACAGGAACAGCAAGAAGAAGAGTATCTCAAGAGAGAAGAGGAGCGTGATCCTATACTTAAGAAAGAGAATGAAGAAGATGATATCGTCATCAAGAAGGAACGAGAAGAAGAGTTGAAGAAGATGGATGTTAACTTGTCAAATCTTGTCAATTTCGATTCTTTCAGTTTGCATGAGTTGATCAAATGTGGCACGAAGTTCTTGGCTTCCAAAGCAGATGAGAATGGTGTGGAAGATTACATCAATGACGTGACATTGATAGGCAGAATCAAGAGACACAGAGCCAGTGTTATACCGAGGGACGAATCAGAACAACCAGACAAACAACGCTCCCCTGGCAAAGATGACTCACCGCCTACCCCTCCATTGAAACAAGAATCAGGTCTTAAGCAAGAACCCGGACTAAAACAAGAACCAGGTCTCAAGCAAGAACCTGACACGAAATCATTATCGCCCACTCCCAACCCCAATGATGCCTCCTGTAAGCCTGTCTCGAGTGCGAGATTGAAAGCTATGCAAAAGAGACGCGCGAAAGTGAATGCTAAACACAGTGCCAACAAGGTACGCACAGTGGATATATCCCAAAGCTCCATATCCAGAAAAATGCTCGAAAATGGTGAAGGCATGGACACAGACGACAAGACCAACGGCAAAGACGCCAATCCACAATTTGACGTCACCTCCCAGCAAGGAGGAGAGAAATTGGTTGTTGAAGCCAAAGTGGCGGAACTATCACCAATACTATCGCAGCATGCCAAAGTGGCTGGTCTCATATGGCAGTTCCAAGGAGTTTATGAGTTGTTATTGGCTGACTTGTTTGACGACAAGTGGGAAATCCGACACGGTGCAGCATTAGGGTTGAGAGAACTCGTCAGGAAGCACGGGAATGGTGCCGGAAGAGTGATGAATAAAACCCTTGAGGAAAACAACAAGAATAATGCCGCTAGTCTCGAAGATTTGGCCGTGAGGCTCTGTGTTTTATTTGTTCTCGATAGATTTGGAGACTACGTTTCAGATACCGTTGTTGCTCCCGTGAGAGAATCCGGGGCACAGACACTAGCTGCATTGTTGATCCACTTGAATGAAGGAACTGTGTTGAAAGTCTTCGACTGTCTAAACTCCATGGTGCTACAGCAGGATCTTGTGCCGAAATGCTGGGAAGCTAAGCACGGTGGTATACTAGGCGTCAGATACCTTGTCAGTGTCAGAACAGATATACTATTGAGCCACCCACACATGTTTGACGACGTGGTCGACATGGTGTTGAGTGGGTTGAAAGAAAGCGACGACGACGTTCAGTCGGTTGCTGCGTTGACATTGAGTCCGATTGCTGAACAGTTTGTCACCACAAGAAAGAATGTTGTTGGCACATTGTTGTCGGTAATCTGGGATTGTTTGATCAACTTGCGTGATGACTTGTCTGCTTCGATTGGGTCGGTGATGGACTTGTTGGCCAAATTGTGTAGCCATAAAGAAGTCATTGAAATCATGCAGCAGGATGCCACTGAAGACAAGTCGAACTCGTTTGAGAATCTTGTCCCTAGGTTGTTTCCATTTTTGAGACACTCCATCACAAACGTCAGAAAAGCTGTATTGAGAACCATCTTGGAATTCTTAAACATAGAAGACGACACTACTAAAACTTGGATCAACGCCAAAGCATTGAGATTGATCTTCCAAAACTTGTTGGTTGAGCAAAACCCAGACGTCTTGCAACTATCGACCCGAGTCTACGACAAGTTGTTGTTGGAGATGAACCACAACAAGACCAACATGGATACTGTGTTCACCAAACAATCGCTGTCTTTATTGACGTTGACAATGACACCAATCGGTATTTCCAGACATAATTACTACATGAGTACGAACTTGATTATGAGACCTTCAGGTGAAATGTTGGGACCATTGAAAGACGACGAACGTCGTGGCAAGAAGCGTAAGTCAGAAGAACCTGTCAGTGACATTCCTATTGAAGACTTGAAAGTTAACATTGATTCTCCGATTTACAAAGGTGACGTCCTGTTGATTGGATATGACAAGTTGATTAGCATGAGATGTGCCGCTGCGACTGCTTTCGGTAAGACGTTGTCTTATATCGCAGCAGAGGACAAGTTGATCAAGATTTTTGAATCGATACTAGGATACTTGAAATCTTGCCACGCAACGTCTAGGCTCTTGGCTTCGTTTATTGTTGAAGAATATGCTAATGCATTGCGCGAAAGATCCATTGAACCACCAGCTAAGGTTGTGGAGTTATTGTCTGAACCTATAACCAAAGTCTTGCAAACACCAGAAACGTTACCTGCTTTCAGAGAATTAGTTCCTACTTTGAAGTCTGTCAGAACAGCGTGCTTACAGTTGTTTGATGTTTTCATCAACACAGCTAAAATTTCGTCCTCCAAGATCCCACAAATGCCTGTTGTTATACAAGGGGAAGCTGAAGCTGGTCCAGGAGCATTTGGTCTTGAGAATGCGGAGAAGATTGTCAATGAAACGTTTGATAAGCTAAAGAAGCATTTGTCGGCTAGTCACAGATTATCAGCAAATCAAGCGCTTGAAGACACCAAACACAGAATCCAAGTTGCCATTGACGAAGCTCGTTTGGCTTTGGCATCAAGAACTAACAGTATATTAGCTGGTTATGCGGCTGCAAGTCTTGCATTAACAGGAATTCCTAAAAAGCTCAATCCAATCATCAAGTCGTTGATGGAAAGTGTCAAGCTGGAAGAAACTTTGGTCTTGCAGAAAAGATCTGTTTGCTCAGTCGCAAAGTTGGTTGAATTGCTCAACAAATCTGGCAAGAAGGGAGCTGTCGATAAAATTGTCAAGAATTTGTGTGCCTTCTTGTGTGTGGATACTTCTGAAGTACCGGAATTCCACCATAATGTCATCTACAAGGATAACATTTTATCTTTGAGAAAAGAAGAAGCACAGATCGATCCAGCTGATCTAGCTGCTCATGAAAGAGCTGTCCGTGAAGCTAGAGTCAAGAGAAATGGTGCCTTGATGGCATTGGAACAATTGTTGATACTCTACGAATCACAATTGTTTGTAGAAGTTCCTAAGTTGAAGGAGTTGATGCTTGAGCCATTGAAATACTTAGCCAATACAGATGAAGTTGTGCTGGATGAATTGAAAGGTCAAAGTGTGATTGATGCTTTGGGAATTGTCAGAGCTTTGTTGCCTAAAATGGACAAATCGTTGTACCCTGACATCACCGATAACTTGGACTTGTTGTTGCCCGGGTTGAAATCAGAGTACTCGGTGTTTAGATATTCAACCGCCAAGTGTTTGGCTACTATATGTTCGGTCGTTCCAACAAAGGCGTTCACTTTTTTGGTCAACTCGGTCTTGCCAATGTTGAAAAATGCTGGTGACGTAAAGGAAAGACAAGGTGCCATTGAAACAATCTACCACATTTCAGCAACCATGGGTGCCAGCATCTTACCTTATGTCATGTTCTTGATAGTGCCTGTCTTGGGTAGAATGAGTGACTCTGACCACGATGTTCGTGTTTTGGCAACCACTACATTTGCATCAATCATCAAATTAGTTCCATTGGAAGCCGGTATCCCAGATCCAGAAGATATGCCACAAGAATTACTTGAAGGCAGAGACAGAGAAAGAGATTTCATCCAACAAATGATGGACCCCACCAAGATTAAACCATTCGACTTGCCGGTCACCATCAAGGCTACCTTGCGTAAGTATCAACAAGAAGGTGTCAACTGGCTAGCATTCTTGAACAAGTACCACTTGCATGGGATTTTGTGCGATGATATGGGTTTGGGTAAAACGTTGCAAACTATTTGTATAATGTCATCGGATCATCACATCAGAGCTGAGAAGTTTGAGGAAACCAACTCACCAGAATACAGAAGATTGCCATCGTTGGTGATCTGTCCTCCATCATTGACTGGGCATTGGGAACAAGAACTCAACCAGTATGCTCCATTTATGAAAGTTCTTGTTTATGCTGGTAATCCAAGTATCAGAGTCCCATTGAGAAGCCAGATTCCTGAAGTTGACGTTGTCGTTACTTCTTACGATGTTGCTAGAAATGATGTTGAGTACGTGACGTCTCAGGATTACAATTACTGTGTTTTGGATGAAGGTCATATTATCAAGAATGCCGGATCCAAGTTGTCCAAATCTGTCAAGCGAGTCAGAGCCGAACACAGATTGATTTTGTCTGGTACGCCTATCCAGAACAATGTGTTGGAGTTGTGGTCCTTGTTTGATTTCTTGATGCCAGGGTTCTTGGGTACCGAGAAGGTGTTCCATGAGAAGTTTGCCAAACCAATTGCTGCCAGTAGAAACAGCAAGACATCGTCCAAAGAACAAGAAGCTGGTGCTTTGGCATTGGAGTCCTTGCACAAGCAGGTTTTGCCATTCATGTTGCGTCGTCTTAAGGAAGATGTGTTATCTGACTTACCACCAAAGATCATTCAAGATTACTACTGTGAATTGAGTGACTTGCAAAGGAAATTGTATAAAGATTTTGCCAAGAGTCAGAAAGAGAGCATCAAAACTGAAGTCCAGGGATCAGAGAAAGAAGGCAAGACCCACGTGTTCCAAGCTTTGCAGTACATGAGAAAGTTGTGTAACCATCCAGCTTTGGTTGTGACCCCACAACACCCCAAATTCCCTGAAGTTAACAAGTTCTTGATGTCGCGAAACTCGTCTTTGGATGACATTGAACACGCTCCTAAATTGCTTTCTTTGAAGAACTTGCTTTTGGAATGTGGTATTGGTACACAAGATTCAGATTACAACAAGAAGTCCAGGAAGCAGAACCAACAGCTTATATCTGCTGAAGGTGTTATTTCTCAACACAGAGCTTTGATATTCTGTCAGTTGAAAGACATGTTGGACATGGTTGAGAATGATTTGTTAAGAAAGTACCTCCCGTCGGTGACATTCATGAGATTGGACGGTAGCACAGACCCCAGAGACAGACAGTCCATTGTGCGCAAGTTCAATGAAGATCCATCGATTGATGTTTTGTTGTTGACGACAAAAGTTGGTGGGTTGGGTCTTAACTTGACGGGTGCCGATACAGTCATTTTCGTCGAACACGATTGGAATCCAATGAATGATTTACAGGCTATGGATCGTGCTCATAGATTGGGTCAAAAGAAGGTGGTCAACGTCTATAGATTGATCACTAAGGACACCTTGGAGGAGAAGATCATGGGATTACAGAAGTTCAAGATGAACATTGCCTCGACTATTGTCAATCAACAAAATGCAGGATTGCAATCCATGGACACCAACCAATTATTGGACTTGTTTGATGTTGATGAAAGTGCCAGAATTGAAGAATCTGTCAAAGAAGAAAACGGCACTAATGGTGGTTCTGCTGGCGCAGCTGGTGGTTCTGCGGCTGCTGCTGGGGCTAATGGCAACATCCCAGACGACATCGCAGGTGGACTCACAGGCAAAGCTGCAGGAGCTGTCGGTGAGTTGGCTGACTTGTGGGATGAATCGCAATATGAAGAAGAGTATAATCTTGACAACTTCATCAAAACGCTTAAATAGGTTAAATACTAAAAAAAGGGAAAACAGCTTCAAAGTACACAAAAACCTTTCATTGTTTTTGATATCCGGAACCCATCTCACGTGTTGGTCGTATATCTCCGAGGATGAAAAATTTCTAAGATGACGGTTGAGAAATTTTCCTATTTTTTTTTCTTAGTTTGCACTCTCTGTACGCTATTCTCCACCCTTGCTACACATCACAAGCAATCTTTTTGGAATACCCTCCTTGGAGTTTAAATTCTCGGATTATCTATCATTATCTCCCTGTTCTTCCACTCACCGTCATTTCCACCACACGGAACACAGCATAGCATAGCAAGTACCACAAAAGAGAGAGCAGAAAAATGGGGTTATCAAAGAGAGAAGAGGAAGCAAAGAAGTTACAGCAATTGGAACATGAGGCAGAAGCTGCGTATCCATACCTTGCATCCGACGAACAGTCATCTACGTTCAAAACCGCCGAAGATATCGAGTACGAGTTGAACCCCGCCGCCGCGAACGCCAGCCTAACTCCCGAATTGACCTCATCCTCATCTCCATCGCCGTCTTCGCCGCCGGAGGCAAAGAAGGAGACGAAACCCTGGGTGCACTTTGTGGCTGGTGGTGTTGGTGGCACGGTGGGGGCCATTGCTACGTCTCCTTTGGACGTGATCAAGACGAGATTGCAGTCGGATGTGTACCATACGCTGTACAACAAAGTGCCGAAGTCTGGCAACCCCTTGATCCAAGTGTTCCAGCACTTGGGTGAGACCGGGGCGGTCTTGAGAGGAATGTACAGGACAGAAGGCGTGAGGTCGTTGTTTAGAGGATTGGGACCAAACTTGATTGGTGTGATCCCTGCGAGATCGATCAATTTCTTCACGTATGGCGCAACGAAGGAGTTCTTGATCAAGAACTTCAGCAAGGATAAGCACCAGGCGGAGGAAACCTGGATGCATTTGGTCTCGGGTATAAGCGCTGGGTTTGTGACGTCTACCGCGACCAACCCCATCTGGTTGATCAAGACAAGATTACAGTTGGATAAGTCCAAGGGGAAGAACTACAAGAACTCATGGGACTGTCTTAGATCAGTCGTCAAGAATGAAGGGTTCACGAGTTTGTACAGAGGTTTAAGTGCGTCCTATCTCGGTGGTATCGAGTCCACGATACAATGGGTGTTGTACGAACAGATGAGAATGTTTATCAATAAGAGGTCCTTGCAAATCCACGGAACTGATCCATCTAATAAGACAACCAAGGATCACGTGCTAGAATGGTCTGCCAGATCAGGTGCGGCCGGGTTGGCCAAATTCATGGCTTCGTTGACCACGTACCCACACGAAGTCGTGAGAACAAGATTGAGACAAGCACCGGTTGCTGAAACGGGCAAGCCGAAGTACACGGGATTGGTGCAGTGTTTCAAGTTGGTTCTTAAAGAAGAAGGATTCGCCAGTATGTACGGTGGGTTGACTCCTCATTTGTTGAGAACCGTGCCTAACTCGATCATCATGTTTGGTACGTGGGAATTAGTCGTCAGGTTGTTGTCTTAGGGATGTGACGAGTTGGGATGTTTCTTGTACATAGCGGTTTCAATTTGTCTTGTTTCGGAAGGGTGTTTTGTTTTATTAATTACTAGTTTTTTTTTCTTTTTTTGCATTTTTTGGCTCCTTGTATGCTCCTGATTTGGTTTGATAGATGATCGTCATGTTGTGTACCTATACGTGTATATAGGAATCCTATTAGATATATAACTGACGTATTCAGCTGAGTTTGATTCTTTTTACAGACGGTTGTGCATCCTCCGAGGAATTCGCCTCGTCCTCTTCATCTGAGCTCTTCAATGGGTCAGCTGTATTTGGTAATACTTCCTCCGGCTCTTCCTTCCCCTCCTCCCTCTTCTTCGGCTTGGACTTGGATGTATTCTGGATGAGTTTGTAGAATCTCGGAGGCTCTCCTGAGGGACAAGTGATTCTTAGTTCTTTAATCAACGGATCAGGCTCATACTTCACAAGTGTAGTTTTCAACGGAAGGGTCAAATTCTGCAATGGCTGGCTTGGCTTCTGTGACAAGTTGTCAACGTCTGGTACTTTCCCTAGTGGGTTCAATTCCGGATTAAAGTAAACCGACTTCAATCCCCATAATTTACTCTGCTGTTTTAGTTTCTCCTTTTCTTTCTTTTGCTTCTCTTGTAGGAACGGTTTTAGTTTGCTTGAATGTAGGTTATTCTTCTCTATGAACGACCAGTCGTCCTTGAGGGATTGCAAATACTCATTGTCTTTGTCTGATTTGTCTTGTTGCTGTTCAAGCCGTTCTATTCTATAGTAGAGCCTGATGGGGTCTGTCTTGGATAGCTTTTCTAGTTTATGTTGGTGTTTCTGACGTTGTTGGATTTTCGAAACCTGCTTCCTCTCATTCTTTTTGAACTCGTCTGCTAGGTTCCAGCTACCTCGTATCATGTTGCCCTGATGATGGTGGTTTCCATTGAAGAACGAAAAATACGCAACAATTTTTCTTCCAACTCACCACCAACATCGACATCAACAAACCCATGAGTCAAACACCATTCAACCCCAACTCACCAAGTGTCCCTTTCCAAGGCGACTTCTCACAGATTCCATACGATGTATTAGAGTCAATAAGGAACCGATTGAACCAGATCCGCCAGTCACTAGCCAAACTCGCAGAACAAATCAACAGTCACAACCGACATCCAAACAAGATCAAGCTCCCCACGTACCTGCACTTCCAGAACCAGTTCCAGGTGTTAATCACGCAGTTGACGTCCATCGCGAGCCAACTATACAACAATGAGGACTTGCTCAAGAATACCAACGTGTACCCAACGCCCGCGTTCCCTACGTCGGCTCACGAGAACATGTTGACGACGTTGTTGAGAAAGAAAGCGGCGCCGGAGGTGGATGAGTGGATAAATGAGTCCAAGTCGATGTTGGCGACAAAGAACTTGAATTTGGCGAAGGATGACGAGTTGATTACTTGGTGTCTTGCAACGATACAGGACTTGAGGGACGAGTTCCAGTTTTATGGGTTTCACACGGTCGACGAATTGGACTACATGGAAACACCCGAGGGGAAACAAGAAGCTAAAGAGAAGAAGGACAAGGAGCACGAACGTGATCAAGCTGAGTTGAAGATAACTTCCGGTGGTAAGAAAGGTTTACACCCTAATCAAGTATTGAAGTTTATGTGTCAAGGACAAATATAGTTGAATAATAACACATCCTCAAAAAACACACTAATATACATATCTATAATGGTGAATGGTGGGAAAATTGTTAAGCTGTTTTCAATCATCGTTACTCTATACAGAAAAGTCATCTATTCGTTAAAATAAAACCCAAATCTAACTTTCAATGTTATAATAAGCTTCATAAAAATACATCAATGAAAAAATGAAAAATGCAATGGATCCACCTAAGGTGACAGTTCTCAAGGATATCTTTTTGGCTAATAACTTACCACCAAGACAAGCAAGGGCTGTGCAGAAACCATGGCCAACAATGGCACCGATGATGACAATCCAGTAGTTGGACCCAGCAGCCATGGCGATGGTTGCAATCTGCGATCTGTCGCCCCATTCTCCCAAGAAAGTCATAACAAACACTTGAATCCACACAGGAGTGAAGATGAATGATGCCAAGTTTTGAATCTGGTTGCCAAACTCAACGTAGAATGGAGTGTATTTGACTTTGTTGATTGGTGGACCACCAGCAACGGAAGACGCGCCTGTGCCTGCTTCAACATCATCCAATTGTGTGTTCAATTTGCTAGCAGCAATCTCTTCTTCGACTTCTGCCATTTCTTCTTCGACACCCACGTCTTTGCTCATTGACAAACCCTCTCTCAATAATCTAGAACCAAAGACAACAAATAAGATGGATGCCAAAAACTGCGTGACTCTTCTGGAAAGCAAATTAGGCAAGGCGTTACCAATGACACCAGACAAGACAGTCATGATGATCAAGGAAGCAAAAGCAGCTGTAAAGACAACCACTCTGGAGTTCTTCATAGCCATCAAAGCGGCAATCAAGAACGTTTTGTCACCAATCTCGGAAACAACAATCATGGAACAGGACATGATGAACCCGTCCAACTCTGCTTCTTCTTGGTCTTCTGATGATGCATTCTCGGCGGTCTTGCCCCCGTTGTTATAAGGATCTAATGGCTTTTTGGCGTGTTTGGGAGCAGGAGCATTGTCTTCGTCTGCAAGTGGTTGGACGCCTAGTTTGTGTGATGATTTGTCGATGGCGGGAGATCCAATATCGTCAACAGATCCATCGATGTTTTCAACTACTGCTATACAAGCTGTTGTGAGCAACGACAATGTAAATAGGAATCTTGAAAATTTCATTGTTGTCTTTGCTGGATGGGTAGTAGGATGGCAGTCTGAAAAAAAAAAAGGTTAGTGTGTGGGTATAATTTTTTCTTCTGTCTCTTCTGTCGGAGTTCTGGATGAGTCGTTGCGTTGAATGGGTTGGGGGTGCAGTGGCCGTCACACGTGATGGTTGTGTGTTTGTTGATGCAATTGGAAGGGGGTATGTATGATTGAAATGCCAGCAGTTGTGAAGAATAAACCAGCGGTGTATGTATAATAATTGGATTGTAAAAATTTTCTCTATTTATTGCTTATCAACTTTGTAATGGGTTGGCGTGGACAGAAAAAAGTTAAGTTAGCCAACCTGTTAACTTAGCACCTGGGTGTTGGGTTTTTTGTTGCGGTCAATTTTGAGACCGATCCGATCTGAGGCGAATTTCTTTGTTCACTTGCTGTTAAGTCCGTGCCAGGACCACACGGCCGCAGCTGGGACGCATTCCGTCCGGTTGTGTCTCTCCACTGTTGCACCTGTTTGCCCGAGGGTATTCAGGTACCCATGGAAGACGACCTCCTGTTAACCCAATGGGGTATAACACAAACACAGACCCCCTTGTGCAACCTCTCCTGACGGCTTACTTTTTGGGTTGTTTTGATTCGTCCTCCTAATCCATCCCAAACCGCACCAATCTCGGTCGACTCCACAACGAGAAACTTTCGTAACCCTAGCCGAAGTTGGGGCGAAGAAAAACGCAAAATAAAAATCTGTCCCACCACGTTTTGAACCAGGATAAATTTGTTCCGTTTATTACTATATAAATAAAGTAGTAAATAAAGAATGATTAAAATAAAAGAATATTTGTAGCGTGTGTGACTGTGTGTGACTGTCTACTGGGGGGCGTGAGTTGTAGGATCCAACAGCCAGATGGTTGTATACTGTGATGATAATTGTACTTTTCTAGAAGGATGTCCCCTCCTTCAATAAATATAATGCAAGATAAGAAAGTAAAGACTCATTCTCTATTTGTTTAATGATGAGCAGATGGCATTGGGTTATCAACAACAACACCGTCCTTCACTTTACCTCCCTCTATCCATCCACCGTATTCAATCTTGTCACCGGCGTGTTGTTCTTGGAATTGCTTCATTCTTTCAACCATGACTGGTCTGAATGACTTGATCAAACCTTGCACTGGCCAAGCAGCGGCATCACCCAAGGCACAGATAGTGTGACCTTCAATCTCTTTGGTTAATTCAAAGATCATATCGATCTCTCTTTCGGTGGCTTGACCTTTGTAGAATCTGTCCATCATTCTTTGCAACCATGTGGTACCTTCACGACATGGCGTACATTGACCACAGGATTCGTGCTTGTAGAAGTGGGAGAATCTCTGGATAGCCCTTATGATGTCTGTTTGTTTGTTCATGACAATAACAGCTGCGGTACCCAAACCGGAACCAACATCTCTTAAAGCGTCGTAGTCCATCAACACGGTATCACAAGTTTCCTTTGGCATAATAGGCACAGATGAACCACCTGGAACAACACCTAACAAGTTGTCCCAGCCACCTTTGACACCACCACAGTGTTTTTCCAACAATTCCTTCAATGGGATAGACATTTCTTCTTCAACAGTACATGGCTCATTGACGTGACCGGAAATACAGAACAATTTAGTACCAGAGTTTCTTTCACGACCAAAGGAGGCAAACCATTCACCACCTCTTCTCAAAATAGTTGGGGCAACGGAAACACTCTCAACGTTGGCAACGGTGGTTGGTCTACCAAACAAACCAACACCGGCTGGGAAAGGCGGCTTCAATCTTGGCTTACCAGCCTTACCTTCGATAGATTCAATCAATGCGGTTTCTTCACCACAGATATAGGCACCCATACCACGGTGGATATACACGTCGAAATCGTAACCTGATCCACAAGCATTCTTACCAATGAAACCAGCCTTGTAGGCTTCGTTGATGGCGTTTTGCAAGATGACTGTTTCGTTGTAGAATTCTCCTCTGATATAGATATAAGCAGCGGTGGCATTCATGGCTCTACCAGCCAATAA